>SDVV010013751.1:0-15017 GCA_016164225.1 Gammarus roeselii | reverse complement strand
CAGGTTACTTTGTATACTTGTTTCTTCTCTTTTTTGATGTTAATGGTACAGTTTATTTCATGGTGGTCCGAGAAAGAATTCGGCTCCACGTCTGTGGTAACAATGGAAGACGGATTGTTACTTATGAGCAGATCCAATACAGTTTGGGATTCGGGAGTAATTCTTGTTGCACTTTTTATGAGCTGATGTAGCCCGAGTCTGTCTAAAATTGGCTTCATATTGTTGGATTTCAATTTCAATTGATCATTATTGAAATCTCCCAAAATGTACAGCGTCTTTCCTAAGCGGATCGCTTCTCGAAATCTTTCTTCGATGTATTGAAAAGACTGTACACTTGATTTGGGTGGTCTGTAAAGAGAACAAACAACAAACGATCTGTTTTTTCGCACCTGGATGTTCACCCAAAGCTCATCGACTTCATTACTGTCGTTAAGCATTACTTGGGAAGAGGTGTATTCTTATCCCACATAAATCACGGTTCCACCTCCTTTCCTTTCTCTATCTTTTTTATAAACATTGAAGCCGTCAATCTCGATGAAGGTAGAGTTAATGTCTGATTCCAGCCAGGTTTCAGTCAAACATAGAATGTCAATTGAGTCCTCCTTCATCATCATTTTGATGTGATCCATCTTTGTTCCTAAGCTTCTAACATTTATATGTTTTTTCATGATATTATTTAGGTTCTGATGGGTATTTACAGACGTGGTGGCTGAGGGGTTGTTGCTGCTCCCAGATTGAACAGTTTGTGCCTCTAGTCATTTGTTTTTACTTAGAAGAAAGTTAGTGTAATTTTGGGATGATTGCAGAGGCATTTCTTCATCGAATATGGATGTATCATTGTCGTATTGTAAAGGAGAATACCTATTGGCACATTTGTTTCAGCATGCTTGTTTCGCTTTGCTACAATATTCTGGTGTTCTAAATGTGACTTCAGAGGGTGGGTTGGTGCAAGACTACTATAGTGGTCCTCTTTCTTGACTACAAATATTGAGTATTGAGCAGCTTCATCACTCTTAAGGTTGGTTGGATTAACTACAGTTTTTGTTACCATGTTTGGGTTTGTTTCATCTAAGATTGTGATTTGTATTTTGAGTGCGTTGCTGTGAATTGCGAGGACTAGATCGCCATAACTGTTGTTGTGCTCTTTGTTTTCAAAATAATTTTCTATCTCAAAAAGGAACCTATCATCTTTTTTATGCTCAGTGAAAGCTTCGTAATCTTCTATGTAGTTGAAGAATTCCTCCATTGCTTTAGTTTTTATCAGCTCTAAAATGTTCTCATCGTCAAGTCCTGTTTGTTTTACTAAGGATCTTTCGGGTATCAAAGTCACCAATTTTTGGGCATCTTAGTCAGCTTTCAAGTCACTAGTTTTATGAGGTACGTACAATTGCATGGTACCATTTTGCATACATATATTAGTATCGAATTATTTTCAAGGTTGAGCCGCAGCTACAATGACTTTTCAATCTCAGATACTCACAAGATTTTCAAATTGGCAACAAGAGAATAGGAAGGGAATGAATAAGAAGGCAGTTAATTTGCCTCATAATTGATTAATATATTGAACTTGTACACTGTACGAAAAAACAATTGGCAATGGGGAACTTAGCTAATTATGGTAGTTTCCGCTAGAGACCAGGACTGGAAGACAATGCTCGTGGAGCACCATCGTTTGGGCTGCCCCAGCTTGGTCTTGAGCCTGGTTTCCAAGAAAGAGGCCTGCTGCCGGGATGAATGCGATGTCTGAATCCAGGGCATGTTGAGGCGTCCTTGGTAAGGACCGTTTCTTTAGATTTTTGATCCTATGAACTCCCATTGTAGGTGATCCTCGGGTAGCCTGGCTGGGCCCCCCAGGTCCGGGCTGTGGAAGAATTTCTTGGGTTACATGGAGCAAGGTCTCTTTGATAAGACCTTTATGTTTGCCCACTAAAGCCGCAGGCAATAATATGTGCCTTTAATTGAATTGAAAAGTTTGGGCTCAGTCTGGTTCCACACGTCTAGTTAAGTAGTCAGCATAAATTGTTATTGAAGTTGAAGAATGGAGAAACTGGCTTCGTCAAGTGGTAATGACTCACTATATTTTAGAATTAGCTGATATGAAATGAAATTCGATTTTAGTCAATTAAAACACTGCATATGAAATGTGTGGAATTATGATTCAGCAAGGTTCATAGGGCTGACACAAAATACACAAAATACAGTCAGGCTTGAAATCCATCTTGATTCACTCATCTAGCCTTAAGCATGAAAGTAGGAAAGGGCATTAATAATCTAAAGATTGCATTCAAATATTCTATGTTGTCTACCTATATTACCATAGCTATATACAAAATCAGCCAACACATTCAGCCTGGTGCTGTACACTGGGCTGACCAGTAGACATATTGTCACTGTATGATCATTCCTAAATAACTTATTATATTTATATACATATTCTAAGCCCTCCTAAATGCTTAAAAAGAAGCCGTTAATGAAACAATAATATACACTGAAAAACTTACCCAGTATTGGCAGGCAGACTCACTGAACCACACTTTGAGAATATTATCGAATGAGTGAATTGGTTCAATGCCTTGCTGCAGGCTTACTCAATGTTGCCGCTAGCAGAGTAGTTCAAACTGGTGGTCTGTAACTTACATCTGAGATGTGTCATCTCCCATGATTCGTTCTATTTGAAAGAGCACCATGAACAAGGTATGCTTACCTTTTTATTTTAACACCAACTGTAGGGACACTTGTCCTCTACAGATCCTTTCACCGCGTGAATCATACAATGTCTGTCTGACAGTGTTGATTGTCTTTTTAATCTTAAACCATTGAGAATGGTGTCGATGTTGGTGTTCCTGGGGAGTTGTTGCAAGTTTTCCGTCACCTGCATTGGCATTCGTCCATCCGGTTTATTGTTTTTTACGTTACCCTCATTTAGATTTTTAATATGCTCTCCAGTAACACTCTTACAGATGTTATCTAAGAATCTGGTTGCTAATTCTCGAGTGGCTTTGTTTGTATGTTTGGGATATCCTTGCTTTCGGTTTTGTTCTTTGTTATTGAGGGTGGGTTGGAGCATGGGAGCCTGACCAAAACCAAGGGAAAAAATAAATTTAGATCGGTGATTGAGGAGAGGCATGAATGAGGATGACTGAACCGTGCTTGAGGAAAGAACGGATGGAGGGGGGTAATATATAGGAGGGATTAGCGGGATAGGTAAAGTTGGATTTCAGGCTGTGGTGAGGGAATGCTAGCGAAAGTGGGAGCTTGAGGAAAGAACGGGTGGAGGGGGGGGAAGGTAATCTATGGAAGGGATTGACGGGATAGTTAATGTTGGAGTTTGGGTTGAATAGGGAATGGTAACGAGAGCGAGAGCTGGAGGAAGGAATAAGTGGAGGAGGGTAATACGTGGGAGGGATTAGCAGAATAGGTAGAGTCGAAGTTTTGGCTGAGGTAAGGGAATGGTAGCGAGAGGGGAGGATTGGAGCTGTGGTGCAAGCATAGTTGGATGAAATTGTGTGAGTAGTGTAGAGTGAGCGAGGAGGGTAGAAGAGATGAGGAAGCGCTGAGGGGGCGCTATTGCTGTGACCGTGTTGAAAAGGCGGTGCATAGGAACTAATTATGTGGGGATGATAAGGAGTCACTAATTGCCGATTTATAGTTTGAATTTTAGTTTGGGGTTGATGAGAGGGAGCTAGGATGTGAGTTGTCTGCGAGTAGATGTCCTTTGCTGACGCGTAATGGAGTGATAGTAAGAGATGATGGCCATATTGTGGTAGTGCAACCTAAAAGTTGTTCCCGAGGTCAAGGGTCGTCTAGCTAAACGGCTCTAGACTAGTGCTGCAAAAGTGTGTGGAAACAAATTTGATTTGGTTAAAGGGATGATGTCTCCGAAGCTTATTACGTTAGTCTCGATTAGCTCCCCTCATAAAATGCATGTAAGGTACAGACGCAAGATGTCTTTGTTGAACAACAGGGTTATTATATTATATTCTCTCCAACAGGAGTTAACCATGTGCCACAATTGTTAGGGGACTCAAGTGTGCACCAAGAAAATCGGGTCCTAATAGTGTAAAGCCAATTCATCAAGATGGATCGCACCAATGTATAAAAAGTAGTTCATATATTAATCAGAGGGTAGTATTATGATGGTAGTATTAAGAGGGTAGTATTAAGAAGGTGGTATTAAGAGGATAGTATCAGGACAGTAGTATTAGGAAGGTCATATCAAGACAGTAGTATTAGGAGGGTAATATTAAGACGGTAGTATAAGGAGGGGAATATTAAGACGGTAGTATAAGGAGGGGAATATTAAGACGGTAGTATAAGGAGAGTAATACAGGAGGGGCAGATCGGGTGACTATCACTGAATAAACAGTGGCCCAACTGCAAGACAAAACATCAGAAATCTATTATTAACAAACGTTATAAAACGCAATGACACAATAAAAATTGCCAAATAAATATACTGTTTCTCAAAACTTCCAACTCAAAAGTTAAGGCACACATATAACAGTTACATTTTTAGACTAACACTAATATGAGGTAACTCAACAAGGACAGCATTCACCACAGATGCTAAAGTTCTGTGAACTTGAAGGCAAAACCCCAGCATCTTTACAGTTATGTGAAATGACTGAGAATTTTATATAAAAATAAGTTGGAGCTCTCTTAAATACCATTTGCGCATCTGAAACCTGGAGTACAAACATGAAGCACTATGCACCAAACTACATTAGGGCAAAATTGTATGGTCTATGCTTCCAGGTTGGAACACCATTACAATATACTTCTGACAGTAAAAATCTTTGACTAGAAAGAATTGCTTCAATTAAATATTCAACACAATATGACTAGGTAAATTATGTAAATTCAAATATCCACTAATTAGTGGCATCAACATCACTAAACACGGGTGCTGCTGATTAACTTCACCACACATGTGGACACCAATAGCACAGCCTCAATGTATAGCAGGCACATCTGAAAACATCAATATCATTACTGCAGCAACCAGCTGCACCGGACCCAACCAGACAAAAACCTAACGGACCAACCACAATACACAGTACAGCCAGCCCTGCTCGACACCCAACTTATCAAAGTGGGAAAAAATGTGTATTTAAGTATAAAATTTAAATTGACAATAGGGAATGAATACTGCAGTAATTTAAGAAAGGGAAGTAACCAGTTAAAATCATCATGAATTAACTATTGCTACATGGATGCAAGAAACTTGGACAAGAAAACTAGACCAGGGAACTAAACAAGGGAACTAGACAAGGGAACTAGACAAGGGAAATCAATCAGAGGATCAACCAAACACTCGAAACATTCATCACATCCTCAACAACCTACCGTACATACAGATGACCCTAAATAACTACTTCGTCCATACTACCATTCAATCTGGAGCGCTCGCTCCATATACACGTATCCATTCAAACCGGTAGGTACATTCGCAATGATCCAATGGACTGACATCCCCGGTAGAGCCCAACTGCAAAAGAATAATCACAGGAAATTAGAATTACCTGGTCTGGACTGACCACAGGCTTGCCAGAACAAGGAACTGAGACCGGCAGATCCTCCAAGCACAAACTAAAAAAGAGTAAAAGCAAGTAATTAAATTAGGAATTTATGAACGATGAAATTGCTGGGACAACACGAAAGACAAATCAAAGATAAAACAATACTGCAATGGACCAATAGATTAATAGTAATGTAAAGACTGAGTATCAAAGAAGGGCTGAAGAAACAAGGGGGTGAAACAACCTCAACGAACCTAGTCATCCATCCAGGCCGACCAAGCAGAAAAGCCAGCAGAACCCGTCAGGCCAAGTCACAGGCAGGGCCGGTACGCAAGCTGAAATAGAGCAACGGCTGCTATCAAGGTGCACACGGACAGACGGAAATCACAGGGAAACAATGGTCAACCCCATCGTCTTCACATACAACTATTCCATTTAAGAAATTACGAGTGGGATTTTTATATTAATAATAGGATCAAGTTGACTCAGCAACCCCTCCTTTACTTGCAAAAATTACCATTAAAAGTGTACTTGGACTGAAGATAAAATGGTGGACTCAAAAGGAGCAACACTGCCAAAATTTATCCCAAACCATACATGTATGTACATATATTCCTGAGCCTTACATCAGATATATGTGACCAACTGCACACAACTTCAGAAAAACATGCCCAAAGTTCTGTAGACAACTCACCCACTACCCGATCAAGCTCCGAAACAGGCTCCGGTGCAAACGTCAGGGCCAGCAAACAGCACTTGGCTACAAGAAGGCATCGTCAAAACCTCAACCGCGCAGCAGGGATGATCACACCCAGGCAATTAAATGAGTGGGCTGGGAGGCACGTGTGCAATCTGTCTATTGGCATGCATGAATATTTTATATGAAAAAACATCAAATTAAGGGAGAGCAAGAGATACAAGAATTATTGATTATAAACAAAACCAAAGGATTTGCCAGGAATAAATGCCACTTGAAACATGGTTACCGACCGGATAAACCAAAAAATTACAAAAAAGAATAATAAATTGAGTGGGGCAATTTTAAAAGAATATAAGTAGTAGAAGCCAAACTACTACATGCCTCCCCCCCAAGAATGTTTCAAGATTTTTTATCTCCATCAAACAGGTTACAATGCAATATCATCTACCAGCCCATCATGCTCAAACACCGGCATGTGTCAACTCCAAACAATGAGTGTACTGGGCAGAACTTCAGTAACAAAGAAAATATGGTACAAACCAAACAACACAGGATTGAGATATGAATTCTTATTATAAAATTTAATCATGTAACACACTATGGAAATAATTTATCATGGATTATCAGGAAAACAATAACTCACCAACAATCAACTAGCTCCTCCAAACAAATCGAGAGGCACAACATGGGAAAAACCCAATTTAATGATTTGTAACTCTGCGTCTATACTCGAGGGTCTCTGTCTGAATGTTAGGTAAGTCTACCGGCATCCCCGTTGACCTTGTGACTCTTTATTGATGAGGAGTCTGGTCATTTGCTAACAGATGTTGAGAGTGGTCTGACTCTGAGGAGTCGTCATTTACGAGAGGTTCACTCTCCTTGTGATGTGAGGCCTCTAGTGACGCCTCCAAGGCGTTACCGGCGCTGTCGATTTCCCGGCCTGGACGCAGTAGACCTCGAAGACGTGCCACCGGTCCCGACGTTGGCGAGAATATAGTGTCTCTTGCAAAACCCAGAAATAACCCAAAGCGTGTCGACAAACTGGTGGGTGTTTCAATGCTCTCCCCGCATGGCACAGGTATGCCGTCATCATCAAAAATAACACCACTTGGGTCACTCAAGGCTTGCTCCTGCACCATAGATGCATCTGCATCTGGTCTCTCATCCACTGTCTCATTAATTGACGAGACGTCCCACGTCTCTTGAAATCCTTCCAAGACAGCTCCCGAGCCATCCCATGCGATCCCATCGTCCAGAGTATGAGAGAGCGGTGACTCTCTCATCGGTGTCACCAACTGCTCCTTCTGCCTGAATTTAAACATGGACGACTCTTCTGATGAAATAGAGAGCCCGGTAAGATGGTAATACTCAGCCGCTCCAAGACCATGAGTCTCCTTCCTAGACGCATCCGATGAAGACAAGCTGTATTCCTGCACACCCTGCAAATCCTGATGACCAAAAACCACGATGGAGTCGTCCTCACTCTCGGCGGTCGCCAGAGATGAAGAGTCGGAAGTATCCAAATTGAGGCCAAGGCACTCTGAAGAAACGTCCGATTTGTCCGACTCAACTTGCGAAGGGTCTACCACAAGGTCTCTGTTACAGGGATGAGTTTTAATGGACTACGGTGGCTCCCTCCAGATATGAGCTGGCGATGATGGGCCCTAATCTTCCTGTCTGAGTCAGCATCCCCGAGCACATAAGTGAGGCCACCTTCATGCACCTGCACAATGGTAAATGGGCCATCATATTTGGGTTTGAATTTTGCAAAAATGGAATTTCCCATACGAGGTAACTTCTTCAATACATGCTGATGCTTCTCAAATGGACAAAATCGAGGATGTCCTTCCTTCCAACACCCCGTCTGCTCGGCAGCTAGAAGAGGCAAATCGGCCAGGCTGTGCACCCGGTCCAACAGATACTGAGCTGGGGAGACACCGAGTTCGCGATGCTTGGTGTGGTTGTAAATTACAATCGCCTGTGTAAGATCTTCATCCCAGGTACCTTTGGAAGAGAGATTTTTCAGTACCTCCCCAATCGTGCGATTTTCCACACAACCGTTGCTGGAGGGCTTATAAGGAGTGGTGAATATGTGCTTGATATTGAATTTGTCTGTGAAATCCTCAAACAGTTGTGACCTAAACTCAGGTCCATTATCACTAAGAATTTTAATGGGGATGAGTGGCAGAAAAGGTAAAACTTGTCTCTCTAACTCTGCGACAACAGTTGCAGAAGTCTTGTTCTTAATTGGCACAATGGATGTCCACTTGGAATTATGATCCACCAACACCAGGCAACCGATGTTTCCGGTCGGAGATCTTGGGAACTGCACAAGGTCAATAGCCACCGACTCAAATTGATGAGCTGTAGTTATCTTCATCATGGGTGGGACATGAGCTTGTCTAGACCACTTCATGAGCTGGAAATGGGCACACGAGGCACAGACGTCACTTGCTACAACATATAGGTCCGGATGCCAAATGTGTTGACGCAAAAGGTGAAGCAATTTATCTCGACCCAGGTGAGCCATGGTATGATGCAACATTAGTGAGATTTCAACCATAACACTCCTTGGAACCACAACCACGGGCCAAAGAAACCGCTTGCAGAAGAGCATCCCATCGCGGAGGACAAAACCCTCCCTACACAAGCTGTAAGGCTCAAGAGACACAGGCCAACCTGACTACTTTGGTTCTCCTGCAGCAACCACCCCAAACAAGTCCCGAATCTGCGGATCTGCCTGCTGTTTGCTGGAAATGGAGTCCCATTCCAACATTGATGTCAACGTGATGGGGCCGTCGTCATCCTGCTGAGCAGGGACAACATTCCCAAGGTCACTCACCGATTTCATTCTGGCTATAGGAACTGCTGTTGGCATCATCAGGCACATCAAATCGACCCTTTTAGGTATATTGTCAAGAACTTGAGTACAAGTTCTTGAAGCTCCATCAATCACAAGACCATGGGCCATAAGGAAGTCAACGCCAAGCAACATGCAATTTGGAACAAGGTCATCCTCTGCAACTCCAAATGTGTGAGTATAGGACTCCATGTTTTCAGGTAAGGTCACCTGAAGATCAACATACCCATTTACTTGCGCAAAGCAGCCTGTAAATCCTTCCACATAGACAGTATCTTCCCTGGCAACAGCAACTTGCATCTCTGTTTGAATTCTCGTGAGAACACTCTGTCTGATCAGACTTATTTCGGCTCCTGTATCGAGAATCCCACAAAATTAGTGCCCTGCCAACTTGATTAGTATTCTAAGATGACTTGAAGGCTCACACGTAGGACACACCAGTTGATCCTCCTCTTGTTCTTCTTTCTTCTGGGCCTGCACCCGACTGACTCTGACCGGCTCCTGAGCTGGAACAGGTATATCAGTTGACTCCTCTGTGCCTGGAAGGGTGTATCCTTCCCCTACTCGAAGAGGGTTAAAGTGTATTTCGCTGAGACACTGGAGACAAAGCGTAGCTTCCACGCTCTTAACTCTTGAATCTTGATAAATAACAGGTTCTACTGGCCAGAAGTAGACCAGAATTCGGGGTTTGTAGAGATAACTGGCAGCAAAGAGCACCGCCAGGCAGGATAACTGTCCAGGAAACCCCCTCAAGCGAATTTCTCTACAATTGACCTTTGTATGGGTGTCATATCCATACTTTGCAGGAGCTCTCAGAAGCTCCTCAACTAGCTGGACACGAAGTTGCTGAGTACATTTTGGGGTTTCAGGGATACCCTGAGTCTTCATGACTCTATGGAGGCTCACAAAAAGAGAATCACCCCTACCAGGAACCAGATCACCATCATGAACAAGGCCCTCGGGTAACACTACTGGTACATCAGATGAAGCCTCTGGGAGCACCTGGTTTCTCAACCGGGAAAGAGCATCTGCCGCCTGATTTGTCCTTCCCGGAATGTACCGTATGACAAAATTGAAGAAGGCTAAATCAGTCAAGGTACAGGCTAACCGACTATCAACAAGTTTCATGCTATGTAGATAGATACACAAGC
Source organism: Gammarus roeselii (assembly GCA_016164225.1). Lineage (NCBI taxonomy): Eukaryota > Metazoa > Arthropoda > Malacostraca > Amphipoda > Gammaridae > Gammarus > Gammarus roeselii. The sequence continues at coordinate 4,787 of SDVV010013751.1, read as the reverse complement.
GGCTGGTGGTCAGTAAGTAAAACAAACTCGACCCCATAGAGAAACGACCTGAAGGCCTTAATTCCCCACCTCAGGGCCGCAAGCTCACGATCCGTAGTTGAGTAATTTCGCTGGGATGCATTGAATGCCATAGAAGCAAAAGCAATGATTCTGTCTTCATCTCATTGTCTCTGCCTGAGGCAGGCTCCAGCTCCAACCATAGTGGCATCCACGTAGAGCTCCATTTTTCAGCATCCTCACCATAACATGAAAAAGCCAACTCCACATCTTCCTTCATCAACAGCTTGAGCTGGTCATAAGCAACCCTCATCTCCTCCGTTCAGATAATTTTGTCACGCTTACGTCCTCCAGTGACCTCTGACAAAGGCTTCTGCAGAACTGAAGCCTTTTCTACAACTTCCTCTGGAAATTTATTAATCCCAAAAACTCTCGCATTTGAGTCATCGTCTCAGGATGTGGGAATGTCTGCACCTTATCAACAAAGATCTGCTATTTCTTGATTCCCCTCTGACTGATGGCATGGCCCAGGAAATCTACAGAGCTAGAAAACCACTGACATTTAGAGGGCTTAACCTTAATACCATAACGAGACAGGGTCTGCAGCACTCTTTGGACTAACTCAAGATGGCACTCAAAGGTGTCTCCCATTATTAAAATGTCATCAATATACACTATGATCTTTTTCCAAGGGAATTCACGAAGGACTGCCTGGATCACCCTCTGGAACGCCGCTGGTGCATTGCGAAGGCCAAAACTTAGACGCTTGAATTGGTATTGCGATCTTGACGTTGAGAAAGCGGTATATTCACGACTGGAGACATCAAGAGGGACCTGATAATAGCCTCAAACAAGGTCCAATGATGTAAAATACTTGGTTCCGTAAAGGCCACAGACAGACTCCGTTAGGCTTGGTATTGGTGAGCGCTCCGGAATTGTCCTCACATTCACCCTCCGATTATCCACCCAGAGGCGAATGGAACCGTCTTTCTCCGTATTGGTACTACAGGTGAGGACCAGGGAGATGTGTTTGGCTCGACAATATCAAGAGCACACAACTCCTCACATTGTCGCTCAATCTTTTGGCTTAGCGGCTCAGGAAAACACCGCAGACGCTGATACACAGGAGTGTCATCGTACAGATTGATCTTGTGTGCTGTGATGGATGCAGCACCCACGTCGTGATCACCAGCACTCAGAACTCCCTGGCAGCCACGGAGCACCTGCCACACTTGCTGCCGTTGTTGATCATTCAGCTGCGGCAGAGGGATTTCCCTCTCGATCATGGACTCCGACCATGTCTCGCAACCCACTTCAGTGTCAAGCTCCAAAACAGTCGAGACAACCCCAGCAACGTCTCCCTTCCGAATTTGAATTGACTGATCTCGAACACCTGCCACAAGAACGGACATGTTGGCAGGGTCCACAATACCCGCCACAGGGCGGAGCTTCTTGTGTTTCCCTGACACAATTTTCTCGCACAGGAAGACTGGTGGATTAGCCATCTGCTGCACCTGACTCACCACCTCATCACTAGCAAACTCCAGTGGGACCCTGACATGGTTTGCACCGCGAAGCTCCACTGATTGTGCTGCCGCGCATGTCACTCTCTGCAGACTGGGCTCTTGAAGGTCCCCATCGTCATTCACCTGCCAAAGGTACTTTGATCCATCAGGCAATCTACGAATCACAATTTTATTCCTAACGTCAATTTCAAGTAAATTTATAGTTACAAAATCCATGCCCAGAATCACCCGGCAAGTAATTGGTGATTCACGCGGTACAATAATGAAAAGCATTTGTTGAAAAGCCACCCTCTGACATGACACATCAAGCTTAATTGTTCCCACAGAAAGGACATTGTTATTGCCACCAATGGCAGTAAGTTGATACTTCTGAGTGGTGTCGACCATGTTACGCCAGGCCTCCAGGGCCAGCGGCTCGTGAAGAAGACTCCTCTGAGTCCCCGTGTCCACCAAACCTCTAGCTATTACAGTTCAATTCAGTTGAACCCCAAAGTACATCAATGGAACTTTTGAAGTCCCCAACAGACTAACACCAGGACTATATATAAATACTGGGTTACTCCCAGATGGTCCCGCCTGCATTGACTGGATCCGATCAGGATGACGATGATCCCAACTAGATCCTCTGCTGTGGTCCTGCAGCAGCTCTGACGCCCCCCCTCGGAGTCAGAGCTTATTCGTTTAAATTCCTCTTTGGACAATCCTTCATGAAGTGTGGTCCCGAACACTCAAAACAACACTGTCGCTGATAGTTGGGCACATACTTGGGGCAGTCCTGAATACCATGGTCCAAGCTTCCACAAATGGTGCAGGCTCCCTTTTTCCTCCAGCAGTTCCGTTCCATGTGTCCCGGTCAACCACAATGCGCACACCCCGCTGGTTCTCTTGAAATTCCCCTGCCACGTTGCGAGTTCTGGAAGATTTTGGTGGTGACCGGCTCAAAGTTTACATCTGCTCCGGCTACTTGACACTTCATGTTGTTCAAACGCATTGATACTTCATCCTCGGAATCTTCAAGCAGCTGCTTTTTTAAATGTTTGCGATCCTGTCTCTCAGCGATCTGGATGATCTCCCCCCATGTAATAGATCTTCCAAGGCTGAGCATCACCTTCATGTCCTCCTTCTTTTATAAACACCGTACAAAAGAGGAGGCTGTTATTTTCATAATTTTCTTCTTGAGTTGTTTAGCACATTCTTTTTTGTCACTAGGAAAAGCCCTGTTGGCCACCTCCTGCAGCCTCATGCAATACAATTTGTAAGTTTCGCCGGTCTTCATGGAAAGTTGGCAAAATTCGACTTGGAAGCGATGGGAGCGACCTACACTCTGTGCGCGGAACCATTGAAGCAGAGCAGGCTTCAGATCACGGCATTTTCTTTGTGAACCATCTAACGCATCAAATGCTTTTTTTCACATCTCCCTTGAGGAACCGTACCAACTCTTGGGAACACTCGCGCTGAGTCCCATCGTATTTCGAGCGGAAATAGCGCTCATGACCGGTCAAAAAAATTCAGAGGGTCTGCTTACTGCTACCATCAAACACCTGAGGCATAACAACGTCCTTGGGGTAGTATCTGCGTCGATGTCGTTGACTGGAGAAACTGGTGTCACTGGAATGTCCGTCGGCATCGTCCTCACTACTGTTAGAAATTTCCACAGTCTCCAAACTACGATCCGCATGGTATGGTGCCTTCCTCATGCCTAGTTTTGATTTTCGACAATTGGGACTTGACTGGTCCAACGGTGTTGCATATCTATCCTCAAAAACAACTTTGTGAGAGGACTTTGTCTTAACCTTGGTTAAGGAACCTTCATCATCAGAAGTGTCTGAATCGGAAGCAAAGAATGCTGGCCGAATTTCATCTTTAGGGAGGTACTCACTTGACTTGATCTCCCCCTCAGGAGGTACATATTGAAGCCAGTATTTACTACGCTGAATCTTCCTTATTGCCTTCAACCATATTAGGTACGGATAATCTTCAAGGAGGATGCAGGAGTGAGGCAACTTGAACATTTGACTGTTTTCTTCATACAGTAGATTGAAATGAGTGGCTGACACTTGAGCTTGCTCCTCTCGTTCCTCTGGTGTTACCATCCATTTTGGCGTTAAAAGATCACCGATCACATCCAGTGTCAGAAGAATGACTTCTGGATCATCAGCCTCGAGGATCTTTCCTCCCACGAATGCAGCCCTCACCTTGTGATTCTTCAGCTGTTTCAGCACGGACTGCACCTGTATGAAGGTTTGTAGCCTTCTTAGGCTGTCTTCCGCTGACTTTACCGCTGCAGACGAGGTCCCGTGCACCTTGTTTCTGACGGACATCTGAGCTGCTCCGGCGACCACCTCACGATCAAGGAGCTCATCAGCTGATCCACAGCCGAACTTCGGGGAGCGCCATAACGCGGTAGCTGCACCACCTGCCGCCCCGAGGCAGGAGGCATCATAGGTCCCTCGTACATTGATTCCATCTGCCCCTGAAGAGCCGTAGTCGCGCAGGCCAAAGCCTGTGCCCATGCAGGTACCAGCAGTTGGTCCAACTTTACCGCCGGACACCAGGCCGAGCCTGAGCGTGGTGGGCGACTGCCCGAGCCACCTTTCAACGCCGCACCTGCCCCTCCTATCATGTTTGCGTGTGCAACACTTAATGTCCCTGTTCGGGCGCCAGAAATGTTTTATGTGGTAGTGCAACCTGAAGGTTACTCCCGAGGTCAAGGGTCGTCTAGTTAAACGGCTCTAGACTAGTGCTGCTAAAGTGTGTAGAAACAAATTTGATTTGGTTAAAGGGATGATGTCTCCGGAGCTTATGACGTTAGTCTCGATTAGCTTCCCTCATAAAATGCATGTGAGGTACAGACGCAAGATGTCTTTGTTGAACAACAGGGTAATTATAACAGGGGACGTTTTCTTATTATATTCTCTCCAACAGGAGCAAACCATGTACCACAATTGTTAGGGGACTTAAGTGTGCACCAGGAAAATCGGGTCCTAATAGTGTATAGCCAATTCATCAAGAAGGATCGCACCAATGTATAAAAAGTAGTTCATGTATTAATCAGAGGGTAGTATCAGGATGGTAGTATTAAGAGGGTAGTATTAAGAAGGTAGTATTAAGAAGGTGGTATTAAGAGGGTAGTATTAGGACAGTAGTATTAGGAGGGTAATATTAGGACAGTAGTATTAGGAGGGTAATATTAAGACGGTAGTATAAGGAGGGGAATATTAAGACGGTAGTATAAGGAGGGGAATATTAAGACGGTAGTATAAG
>SDVV010013750.1:0-15017 GCA_016164225.1 Gammarus roeselii | reverse complement strand
ATTATCAAATTGATTATTATCGGCACGTTTACTTGGTGCTGGTTTTCATTGTGGAGGTATTGAATGAATGTGAATATTATTCAATAACATTTTAGATGCATTAACTTGCTTGTACCAGCCTTACAATCTTATTCACTCAGACCAGCCTCATGATCTGATTCACTCAGACCAGCCTTATGATCTGATTCAATCAGACCAGGTTTATGACCTGGTGTACTCAGACCGGCCTTATGACCTGATTCACTCAGACCAGCCTCATGATCTGATTCACTCAGACCAGCCTTATGATTTGATCCACTCAAACCAGCCTTGTGACCTGATTCACACAGATCAGCCTTATATGACCTGATTTACTCAGACCAGCATTATGACCTGATTCCCGCAGGCCAGCCTTATGACCCGATTTACTCAGACCAGCCTTGTGACCTGATCCACTCACACCAGCTTTATGACCTGATTCGATCGGACCAGCCTTATGACTTGATTCACTCAGACCAGCCTCATGATCTGATTCACTCAGACCAGCCTAATGATCTGATCCACTCAAACCAGCTTTGCGACCTGATTCACTCAGACCAGCATTATGACCTGATGCACTCAGACCAGCGTTATGACCTGATTCGCTCAGACCAGCTTTATGACCTGATTCACTCAGACCAGCCTTGTGACCTGATTCACTCAGACCAGCTTTATGGCCTGATTCGTTCGGACCAGCCTTATTACCTGATTCACTCAGACCAGCCTTATGACCTGATTCACTCATACCATCCTTATGACCTGATTCACTCAGATCAATCAGCCTTATGACCTGATTCACTCAGATCAGCCGTGTGACCTGATTCACTCAGACCAGCCTTATGACCTGATTCACTCAGACCATCCTTATGACCTGATTCACTCAGATCAATCAGCCTTATGACCTGATTCACTCAGACCAGCCTTGTGACCTGATTCACTCAGACCAGCTTTATGACCTGATTCGCTCGGACCAGCCTTATGATCTTATTCACTCAGACCAGCCTTATGGCCTGATTTACTCAGACCAGCCTTATGATCTGATTTACTCAGACCAGCTTCATTACCTGATTCACTCAGACCAGGCTCATGACCTAATTCACTCAGACCAGCCTCATGATCTGATTCACTCAGACCAGCCTTATTACCTGATTCACTCAGACCAGCCTTATGACCTGATTCACTCAGACCAGCCTCTTTATCTGATTTACTCAGACCAGCCTCATGATCTGATTCACTCATACCAGCCTTATGACCTGATTCCCTTAGACTAGCCTTATGATTTGATTCACCCGACCAGCCTTATGACCTGATTCACTCAGACCATACTTAGGACATGATTCACTCAGACCAGCCTTGTGACCTGATTCACTCAGACCATCCTTATGACCTGATTCACTCAGATCCATCAGCCTTATGACCTGATTCACTCAGATCAGCCTTATGACCTGATACACTCAAATCAGCCTTATGACCTGATACACTCAGATCACCCATATGACCTGATACCCTCAGATCAGTGAATTTAAAACTCTCACAACACAGTCGTCTGCGGCAGACACTTGTCAACTTTATGCAATGACAGGAGTAAATATATCATCAATATGACCGTCGCATTTCTCGATTGTGATTTTCAATGAACCAGAAATCACATGACCATTGAGACAACATTATTAAACAGAAAATCAAACTTCTTCTCTCGTTCTTATTACACATTCCCAGCGTTCTCTCAGCGTATCTAAGATACACAGCGCTATACTAGTTCATACCTTCGTCCCAATAACCCATTATAAATCCAGCAGAGCAAAGCAAATTAACCTTTCATTAATAAATCTTGATAAAAGTGTTGGGAGAGATGACAATAGGAGGGACACAGCTCCAAAGACTTTGCCTGCTGATCGGGTCGCAATGTTCCTGATTAATTTGGCCCTTAACGCGCTCTTAGTTACAAGTCTTTAATCTCAAGGGTCCGCCGATATATAATAAAGTTAATCAATATGGTACTAACATTGTTCGACAAATTGTAAGACAAATTTATGTTATGTGTAACGAGAACTCTACTTTATCATGTTTCCACAACGAACGCTAGACCAAAAGGTTTTTCTTACAAATTATGAATTTTAGTATGATCCCGGAAAAAAATATCCCGTGCCTTCCATATCACTATGGAACATATGAACGTTCTGCAAGCGTTCATATACGGCACATCAATGTCGACACTAATTCCTACCCGCCCAACACAAAGACTGCTTTGAGAGCATTCGAGGAATGCTACGCCAGTAAAAAGTCTTATTCAAGTCAACACTTGGAGCGTCATCATTTGCCAGCGGAGGAGGGGCTATCGTAACAAAAGCTGCCCTGTGACGCCTGTGATCGATAGGCGAGAAGTGTCATATTTTGAACACTGCTAGAAACACGTCCGAATTATAAAAAAAAATGTCCAAAATCCCACGTCTGTCTGGGTGAGGACGATTCGTCAGGCTTACGGACGTTCGAAGGGAGGTGGGTTTGGGAAGATATCTTCAGGTATGGGAGGCCATATTTGGCATTATGAGAGGTAAGAGTTGGTTTTGTGCGGCAGATTGTCGGCAGACGCTTTTAGGGAGTGATGCGCGAATACAAAGGAGGCAGAGGCGGGGATTCGGAGACTTTCTTGTTCTGTGAAAGGAAGCATAAACAGTCTGCTTCCTACCGAGTCATTTTAAAAAATGAAATGTAATATTTTGCTTTGACCAACGAGCGCAGCCAGGCAAAACATTATATTTATATTTAGGTCAGTATACAAAATGATCATCAAGGTCAGGAACAGGGATAGGAAATTTCGCTCAAATACCCATCGTCAGTTATGAAATCATATCGATCGGATCAACATGTAAGCTAAATGGTAATGACATTTGATAAGAAAAGGGAGAACAGAAGTAAATTTTTATCTGTAAATTTGTGTTGTTGTAAGCCGTTTTACTACGCAGACCAACACATGCAAAAATATTCTCAATACTGCACAAGTGAAGTTATTGTAGACAATGATAACAATGCAGTAAATACAATTATCATATATATTATGGTGCCTGAAATGCAGTGGAGCAGAGGTTTTAATTACGACGTAAGCAATGATAACTGAAGCACTATTTTTAAATCATCAAAATATGCATCGCATGCATTATTTTCTAGATATATAATATCGTCGCGGTAGTATTTTTAAGTAAGTAATTTATTTCAAAATAGGTAAAATTCATGAATGAAATCCAAGATATACATCAACCACTTGAACTAGTCCATCACACACTTCGCGTCTCAAGTGGTTAGTGGCAACGTACCCTCTACGATTGCGGCGTACTCCTTAATTTGTCTCTATGTATTCACACGCACACGGTAAACTTCCTCTAACTGTGGCTATGTGATACCTGCAGTCATGCTACTTGCTCAAAGACTGAACAGTTATGATAAGTTGAATGTGGAGGTGTAATGAGTAGGTATTGTGGAAGAGTGCTTTTTTGCATCAAGGAAATTTAAAATCAAATTGGACCGTACGTGAAATATGTAGCGAAAATAACGTTTGTAAACATAGATCCACTATGGACAATTTGAATGTTAAAAATCCAAAACTGCGATGAACTAATCACATGCAATACCAAATTGATCAACAGTGAACCATTTTTATTTTTCACGCACCACTTCTCTGGACGCCAACCTTCATTAAGCAACCCTTTATGCACACAGAGAGGGTTCAAACACACCGCCTCTAACTCGCTTGTGGACGCTCCTTATCTCTCTGTTTGCCTAACCAAAGATGATCTCTACACACATGCACCACCACATATTTTCTCTTCTATACTCACCTCCGATGTCACGCCCCCTTTTACCTGCAGGAGCTCACAGTAATCTGAACCCCCAAAACGTGCCTTCTGTTAGCCCCCTCAATACCCCTTGAAGTGATTCGTGAGTCCTTGCCCATCGTCGGGCACCGTGGGCATGACGGGATGCCCACCACAATACCCACACTCTGACGGCCATTATTGGTGGTCGGGTGTCAATGTGGTATGGAGGAGGGGAGGGGGGGGGGTTCGTATGTGAAGGGTACCTCAGACAATACCCGGCGCCGATAACAGCTCACATCTTCACCGATTTCTGCCGACACAATCACCGTTGTAAGAAGTTGTGATTTTTCACAATCAGGATTTACGAGGTTAATCAAAACAAGAATTACTGGAAATGACCCACGGGTAATTAGAAACACAAGGTATCATATGTGCTTAAACATAGCAGAACAAACATGATACTGTTATAAGCAATATTAGTCATAGCAGCACACTAACGTCAAGATATTGATACGCAATAGCGCAATAGCGATAGCGCCGCGGACTGCAAGATCGCAACAACGTCTGTCGACCTGGTAGGCGCCTCGTACTCGTGGGTGCCTCAAGCTGGTGGGCGCCAACGAATTTGCTGTCAAAGATGCTTTTAATTAGGCATAACATCCTTAGTTTTTTGATGAATTGTTGATTAGTCGTTCATTAATTGTTCATGAGATGCCCAGAAGAAAACACACTCGAGATCCAACTATAATTCTTTCTTCTGAAATCTCTGATGCTGACGTCATGGCAGTTAGCAGGCCGCCACCCTCAAGGCTCTGTTTACAGCGGTGAAAGTGCTTTAAAGATTAGGACACGTCGGTACAGATTTACATCACGAATAATGTACCTGTATCAATCAGTGAATTTATCAGCCCCTTTGTGACTGAGGATAAGATTTTATATGCGTGCGAGCGCATGGGGAACAATGTATGTAGGAGCGAATGGGAAGCAATGTATGTATGAGCGAATGGGGAACAATGTATGTAGGAGCGAATGGGAAGCAATGTATGTATGAGCGAATGGGGAACAATGTATGTAAGAGCGAATGGGGAACAATGTATGTAAGAGCGAATGGTGAACAATGTATGTAAGAGCAAATGGGGAACAATGTATTTAAGAGCGAATGGGGAACAATGTATGTAGGAGCGAATGGGAAGCAATGTATGCATGAGCGAATGGGGAACAATGTATGTAAGAGCGAATGGGGAACAATGTATGTAAGAGCGAATGGTGAACAATGTATGTAAGAGCGAATGGGGAACAATGTATTTATGAGCGAATGGGGAACAATGTATGTAAGAACGAATGGGGAACAATGTATGTAAGAGCGAATGGGGAACAATGTATGGAAGAGCGAATGGTGAACAATGCATATGTAAAAGCGAATAGGGAACAATGTATGTAAGAGCGAATACGGAACAATGTATGTAAGAGCGAATGGGGAACAATGTATGTAAGAGCGAGTGGGGAACAATGTATGTAAGAGCGAATGAGGAACAATGTATGTAAGAGCAAATGGTGAACAATGTATGTAAGAGCGAATGGGGAACAAAGAATGTAAGAGCGAATGCGGAACAATGTATGTAAGAGCGAATGGGGAACAATGTATGTAAGAGCGAATGGTGAACAATGTATGTAAGAGCGAATAGGGAACAAAGTATGTAAGAGCGAATGCGGAACAATGTATGTAAGAGCGAATGGGGAACAATGTATGTAAGAGCGAACGGGGAACAATGTGTGTAAGAGCGAATGCGGAACGATGTATGTAAGAGCGAATGGGGAACAATGTATGTAAGAGCGAACGGGGAACAATGTGTGTAAGAGCGAATGCGGAACAATGTATGTAAGAGCGAATGGGGAACAATGTATGTAAGAGCGAACGGGGAACAATGTGTGTAAGAGCGAATGGGGAACAATGTATGTAAGAGCGAACGGAGAACAATGTGTGTAAGAGCGAATGGGGAACAATGTGTGTAAGAGCGAATGGGGAACAATGTATGTAAGAGCGAACGGGGAACAATATGTGTAAGAGCGAATGGGGAACAATGTATGTAAGAGCGAACGGGGAACAATGTGTGTAAGAGCGAATGGGGAACAATGTATGTAAGAGCGAATGGGGAACAATGTGTGTAAGAGCGAATGGGTACAATGTGTGTAAGAGCGAGTGGGGAACAATGTATGTAAGAGCGAATGGGGAACAATGTGTGTAATTGCGAATGGGGAACTTTGTACGTGCTCTCGGCCACCGCCCAGCTTGGGAGAGGCGGTCGTATGTCTATGGATAGATGGATTTCTTGTGAAGTCGTTATAATAATTGAAAATAAGACTGGAGGAAACAAACACTGAACACGTGGAATACAAATTTCTTTACATGATTTATTCATGGCAGGAAGTGTCAGGAGAAATGTAAGGCCAAGACTGGCTCGAAACTCAAATAACTACACTATTAAGGACCTCAGCGTACACGGATACGTACATATTAAGAATCACACATATTTTGCCTTCATTGACAACGCGGGACCGGCGTGGCTAACACACGATAACCGCTGACGGGAAATAAGGGTCCGATCAGTTGTTTGTCCCTTAATATCTTACTTATGCGATGTATCGCGTCTCAACTGGTGGACTTTTTTGTGATATTCTTGTTACAACAGGTAACTAATATACGCCGCGTGTATTGCTTCTCATAATTTAGATGTAAATCGAGCGTACAGATAAAGTTTAATTTAACAAACGTATAGGACATGTCAAGCGTACGACAGGGCAGGGGAGGGGGACACAGTCCGGCAGGGCATGCCGCTCCCGAGTTGTTTAATGAAGGGTGGAGGAGGCGACGAGCAAACATGTTCACCACCTTTTGGAGTAACGTCCGAAACAAGCGTCCCGAGCGTCGCGGAAGTAGGATGCACTCTGGATGGGTGTGGAGGATGTTCACAAGTGTTTGCAAGTCTAAGAAGACAACAACAGAACTTTTTTCGATAGTAAAAAGATTAGTTCTGAAGTAGAACGTCTAAGATAGCATCTTGTGTCTGTGTATTTTCTGTTTTAATAGATCAAGAAGTTTGTTTAAGGAAATAGCATTACCCGATGATACCCGAAACAACTCAAATCAGCACCTGAAGAGAAAGCCACCGACCCACGGTGTTGATCTGAGATTGTCACAGTTTCATTCCTCGTTAAACCAATGCTGACCGGCGTCATTGCTGAACACCGTTTTGCAACGAGCAGGTACCAATGCCTGGCACCTTTTTTACCGTACTAGTGCCAATGCCTGGCACTAATTTAACCGTATGGGTGCCAATGCCCGACACCATTTTTCACGAATATACTGGTGAAAGTGCTATAGATGGGATCTATTTAGCGGCGACTTTGGTAGAATTCGTCGAGCCGTGACTTAAACGTTTCGATTGTATCGCTGTTCACTACTTCCGCGGGAAGTCTGTTCCATTCTTCGACAACCCTATACGGGACGAAATTGCGCGTGATATCGAGTGTGAAACGCTTGCCAACAATTTTGTATTCATTATTTCTGGTCACTCCGTTCGCATCTAGAGCGAAAAGGCTTGCTCGCTCGACGTTTTCCTTACCCATCATAATCTTTCACACTTCGATCATGTCACCTCTGACTACGTTTTTCTAGCGAATAAAGGTTGAGTTCGCGCAGTCACTTTTCGTACGATTTATTGCGCAGCGGAGGGATTAGTTTGATAGCTCTACGTTAGACCTTCTCTAATTTAATAATGTATTTTCCGAGGTATGGAGACCAAAATTGGACGGAATACTCAAGGTGCGGTCGAACAAATGCAGTGTATAACATGCGAATACTATTTTCGCTCTTGTACGAGATTTTGCGAGTTATCATGCCTAACATTTTGTTGCCTATTTTGGCCGCACCGTTACATTGCTTGGTGCTTTTCAAGTCGTTACTAATGATGACACCTAGATCTCTCTCTTCGGTGACAAGTATCAGTTTCTTTCCGGTCATTGAATATTCGTGTTTAGGGTTATGGTGACGAATGAGCATAACTTTACACATGTCGACATTGAATTTCATTTGTGAATTTTCTAACCATTCAACAATTTTGTTCAAGTCTAATTGGATCTGCTCGCACTCGAGTTTGGTTTGCACTTTTTTTCCTAGCTTGGTATCGTCTGCAAATTTACTAATGTTCGAGAGTAGGTTGCTGTCGAGATCGTTTTTGAATATTATGAAGAGAACTGGACCTAACACAGATCCCTGGAACACGCCGCGTGTCACTTTACCCCAATTGGAGGAAGCTCCATCAAGTAAAACTCGCTGCCGTCTGTCCGTGAGCCAGCATTCCATCCAGTTATTGAGTTCACCTCGAATACCGATGCGGTGCAACTTACTGACCAAGCGTTTGTGAAGAACTTTGTTGAAAGCCTTTTGAAAGTCAAGGTAAATGATGTCGATCGGAGATTTTGTGTTGTGAAATTCAAATATATTCATGAAGAAAAGCAGCAGGTTAGTAAGACATGAACGATTGCGTCTGAAGCCATGCTAAGAGTTACCTATTAACTGATTAAATTCTAGGAATTCTGTAATTTTATCCGTGATCAAACTTTCAATCAATTTGCCTATGACTGAGGTGAGACTAATTGGACGGTAATTTCCGGGACACTTTTTGTCCCCGTTTTTTAAAATAGGGGTGACGTTGGCCTCTTTCCTTTGAGAGCGGCAGGTGCCATTTGTGAGAGATTGGGTGAAAATGTTTGCTATATGTTCGGCAATTTCGTTCATAGTTTCTTTCAGTATTCTGGGATGAACTTGGTCTGGACCGGGAAATTTTGTAACTTTAAAATTTTCTATACATTTAATAACTACGGCAGGGGAAAAGTTCACTGTGCTGAGGGCTTGATTTATCTTTGTGCTATGATATCCTCAGGATTAGGAATATCCGCATTCTCTAACATAAATACAGAACAGAAAAATTGGTTAAGCAGGTCACTCATTTTAGTATCGTCAGTTTCTAGCTCCCCAATATCATTTTCAAAAGGGCCAATCACAGATCTTGATTTTTTTTTACTCGATATATAACTGAAAAATTATTTCGGATTCGTGATGGTGTTAGCGGCAATTTCATTTTCGTAATCGTTTTTCAATCGTTTCTGGAACGTCTTAAAAATTCGTCTGCTGATTTTGTATTCTTTTTTTTTGCCGCATCGTCGTGTGGGTGCTTCTGTTTATTCGTGTGCTTTGCTTTCTTTTGCGACTGAAAGCGCTGCTATTCTTCTTTCCAGTACCTAGGCTGATATTCTGCTGTTTGCCTGTTTTTGCGAGGGACATGGTGATTTTCAATATTTTGAGGTGCATTCACAAATCGCTTAGCGATTGATTGACATCTTGTCCGAGGGTTATATTTGCTGACCCCATTGCCTCTCTTAAGCTATCAAAGTTAGCTAATCTAAAGTTAAGGACTTTTTCGCAGTTAATTAACGTTTTCAACTCGAGCTCAATCATAAAACGGATACAGTTGTGGTCATTATTTCCGTGGGGTTCGCCCACTTTGACGTTCGTGACATGACATGAGAGTAGCTTGCACTAAATATAGGATCAAGAATATTGCTACCTCTTGAAGGTGTCTTTACCATTTAGGTCATAAATTTCTCGTCAGCAAAATCAATCAGGCGTTGGCCGGTGGCCTCACATTCTTCTGTTTCCCAATCGATGTCGGGAATATTGAAGTCTCCAAGTACTATACTGTTTTGTGTCCTGACCATACAGACGAGGGTGTTGTAAAGATCGATATCATCTGCGACAATGCTCTTGTGAGCATGATAAACTAGTGTGATTTGACACTTTGTATGTTTACCGACTTCTTGAATTCAAACTATGTCGCGTCTGCTGCTTGAAATAGAGACTGCTTTTATTACTGGAGTATTTTTTACGTGAAACACTACTCTTCCACCCCCACGGCCTAGTCTATCTTTGTGAAATTGGGAAAAACCCGGGAGAGCGAATTCACCCAGATAATTTCTGGTGCTCGATTTCATCCACGATTCTGTGATGGCTATTATGTTGATCTCATCGTTAATTGCGAGAATTTTCATTCGTCGATTTGGTCTCGGAGACTTCTAGCGTTTACATAGTAACATTTGAGAGTATTTTGGCTCGGCATCCTGCCAGAAACTCTTCAGTTGCGGTCCGGGGCTGCTGTGTTACTTCGATGGACTTTTTTGTTCGTGGGTAATCTATTTTTGTTGGCTGTTCCTCTATCGTTACTGCAGGGTCCGTGATTGCTACTTGCTCGGGCGGCGGCCGTTGACTCATTCCGTTGGGCAATAATGACGGTGTCTTGTGTGGGGCGTCGAAAATGTTTTTTGATTAAATTTCGGTGACGAGGCCAGCACCGATATTCTGATGAATGCTTTCGAGGGTGTCAAGTCCAGTTGTGTTAATGCGTGCCTTGCTGGTGATTCTATCGAAATCATAGTTTTTGAGGTTGATCATCGTTTCCCCAATGGTCCGAGAATGAGATTTGTTGTGCTTTGCAGAACGTTGCTATGCGATTGTTTAGAAATATCATCTTGCTCAATTTGTATCTACTTTGGGTTGGATGGGGCAGGATGCCAGTGACATGGATGTTCGCGTGCGATTGTTTGACGTTTGTTAGCATGGTTTTTTACTTTAACCATGTTTCTTCCGTCTGCGCAACCAAGTCTTAAGCCCCGACTTGTAGTATGATCGGTTTAAATGAAGGTTTACCGAGTATTTTTAGTTGGACTCTCTCTTCTCGCTGATTTGGTTTGATGGAGGTGACATTGTTATCGCAAATCACAATAATTTCATCTGTGTTTTGAGAGTTCATTTCATCGGGCAATACACCGAAACGGTTGCTTGTATCAGTTCGGGTGTGGCAGGACTGTCGCCCGACCTGTGAAGCTTTGCCACTGACTGCCTGCAGCCTGTTTACAACAGTTTTGTAGTGTTACAGCAATGTTGACCTTTTTTTCAATCGATTTGATATGGTCGTTAGTCTCTGAGTCTAGAGCTGTATGTTTCTTTGCCAATTCTGAGTCTAAGTGCACTTGGAGTTTATTTACTTGATGCAGGGCAGCTTTAGCAATTTATTTTGTTGCTTCTATTTCGCTGTTTATCATATCTTTGAGTTCGCGAAATTGTTTTTGCGCGCTTTTCAGTTCTAATTCAACAGGTAGCAGCCTTGTATCGGCGTTAACTGCATCGGCGTTAACTGCATCGGCGTTGGGTGGGCCACCAGAAGCATGAGTTAACAGAGCTTTCAGTTGTTTAATCTCTTCGGCATGTTGGCAGAATTTACAGCTCGCCATTTGGCACTCTCCGTGTGGAGGCGTATTACGCGTTTGCCTAGAAGATGTTACGTTTAGGCAGAGGGTGGATTCACCCCACACCTCAGCACCACACCCCAATCTCTATTCACCACCTCCAAGCCTTCCACACCCGATCAAGAGGCGACATAATGGTCCTGACCTTTGATTTCGTCTTCACAATAGAGGTTTGTGATTCGTGGTCCACACCGGCATGTTGTTAGCGGCCAATACATTACGTGGGTCACGGCACACTAAGTCTTCAACACTAAGCTGCTGGTAGGTCAAATTTATGACCAAAATAGCCAGTATACTAGAAAGACAATTTTCCAAAGGTTCTATCAATGAACTAAACGTCGATTTAAGTCGGTTCTGTTGATTTTGGTCAATTCCGCCAATTTCGTTGTGTTTACAAGGCAGCAGCACCGGCTCCCAATATATTGAAGCTGATTCTGCTTTGCATTTTTTAGTAGCCAAGAAACAACGTTTAAGTTAATTTCATCGATATTTTAGGACATAATTCGGTAACAGTAATAACATATGTAAATTAACCACTTAGTTACCAGCTGGAGGTCCGCTTATCAGATAGCGCATTGAATCTGATTAATTCAATCCCCCCGCCAGCAGGAGTTGGTGTTGCTTATTGTCTTCGGTTTCGTGTCCCCCAAGATGCACTACTACACGCACTACTGCTTGGAGTGGCATGTCGTAGCTTAACGCTGCGCATGCCAGAAGTATGCAAGAAGACCTGCGTGAGTCTGTATGCAGTTCACCTAATTTGTTTACCTTTTTTAGATAAATAAATAGTTCAATGTTGTGTTTTCTTTAATCAGGCCGTATTGAACAATTGAGAACAGAGGGAGTCCTCAAATATTATCCATTGATTGCTGAGATGTACGGTGAAATCATGTACTACCCCTACTAATAAGTTAAAATTGAGTACATTCAAGTAGCAAATGTTGTCATCAGAACAGCTCACGCTGTCAATGACATGGTAAATATTATCTGTGTTTTGTAAAATTGATGTCTTTCTTCAACATGTCGTCACACCTGAATACATTATTAATCCTAAATCCTTACATATATGTCATATCCCTATGTCAGTGTCATGTCCACATGTGTAACAAAATAGGACGTTTCCGGAAAAATATGGTCGCCAAGTGATAAGTCCTGCCATAAATAGGCATGCTCATGATATGTTAATTGGATAGGGACAGTCCGATGGAGCTTACCCCACACATCTTACGTCACTGGAACGCCAGACGACCAAAGCTAGTCGAAAACACCCTAGCTCCATTTTTCCCGGAAGTTAAATCTCAATAGTTAAGTGGCAAAGTAAACCCCGAGAACTCTGATGCTGTAAACAACTCCGGCTGCTTGAACATCGACCCAGGCGGGAGCAGCTTAGGGTCGAACGTGCTTGTGTATCGGTGATGTGTAGGTGTGATATTGTAGGTGTCAGGAGCGACTGGAGATGGACCAGGAAGTCCAGTCTGTGTTAGCTAGACTCGACAGGTGAAGAAATGGCCATCGCTCTCCTTCCGCTCACGACTACTCCCAACTTGTTCTCATACTTTGATAATCTTGTACAGATATATTACGTACAGATTAACTCGTGTATCATTGAAAAGTCCTTTATCCATGTTATCGTAGGATGAAATAATAAATTATAGCTAGGTATCCTTTCCTAATTGAGTAAATAAAAACTAAACAACCAACCAAACTTTTTCGTTAGGTTCGGGGGTATTCCTGGCCATTGCATATTCGTTTAGGTTTAAATTTATTGCTAGTACAGTTCTTTCCATAAATAAGTTCCTAGTTTGAGAGGGCAATAAAATAAAATCAAAACACATTTTCGACGCCCAACACAAGATTCGGCCATTACTGCCCAACGGAATGATCGAACACACATTCCGCTGACACCAATCAAAGACTAATAATCAGCACTTTGAGACGAGCTAACTCTGAAAGACGCCATCTTTTAGCTGCCGCCCTTCAACAGCAGTACACTAGCGAGCCCCTTCATGATCGGTGCCAAGTACCTTAAATTTAGTGACGAGTCGAGTACTGCGAGGTGAGGAACATTTCTACTAACAAGAATCCTTTTGAAAGCTCTTTGTGTTGCTGCAAGGGAACCGTTGTGTTCAAAATGTAGCTGAACAATATGAGATTGCTGCTTAATCGATATTGTCACAATTTTGTTTTGAAATTAGGCTATACATAAAATAACGTCTTTAAATTTGTTACAACGTCTTTAAATTTGTTACAATCTCAATTGATAGACATGGCAATTTCGTACGATTTGTTAAAATCATTTTATTGACTTTTAAAACCAGGAACGTATGAAAAAAACTGTAGATGGTTTTCCGTGATCTGGAGTGAACAATTGTATTATTTAGCTATTACGATATAATAAATAACATCGGAAAAATGTTTTCAACTTGCATACGACTCTAACTGTTTCCTAAATTTTGTCCGGCAAAAAATCATTCCAGCGCCGCGTAATAACACTTTTAATGATGGTAAGTATCCCGCCATATTTCTTCATGCTAAGCGGACGACCAAACGAACAAATGTAACAAATCAGACCCCATAAAATGTGCACAACCGTGAGGTCGCTTATTCAAATCAAATCAACAAAAGTGACTATTAGTGTATTTTTTGAACGTAAGTAGGAACTCGCAATGATCTTGAACAAGCGACGGAGGACAGGTTGATCTGGTGTAGAAAAAGAACAGGGCTATTTTGATCGCGATTCAGGATCGTCCTGGGTTCACGGCATGATCGGTCGCCCTTTCCATTTGACAACTTCATCACGTCCTAAAGCGTTCCTGATTTCTAGGTGTATGGCAAAGCATTTCTAATTGTGCTTTGTACCTGATGGTTTTCAGAGATTTCATCGTAAGCTACACAGATCACACGCTCAAGGGTAAATAGAGCATGACTCACTTTTACAAGAAGCATCTCTTCCTGAAAAAAAAATCGTTCCTTTGAGACGGAAATCCTCTGTATCATGAATCCTTTTTTATGAGTTACAAACCTTACTGAAAAGGGCATCTTTTAATGAGATAATCACCTTTATATTCTAGATTTATCCTTTGTTGAAAGGTGTACTTCTGACAACTTATCCCTGATGCAATCTTGCTGAAAGGGGTACCCACGATATAAAATGTTAAGCGTCAAGATTGCAATCCCAAGGTGCTAAGCTTATCCGAAAGGTGCACTCTTCTACCATCCTCGTTAAGGACCTGGTGATCCTATTCCTGATACCGAGGGAATATGATTAACAACTTACATACCCGGCTCATTTTGCACTCAGCTTAGATGCACGGGAAAAAATCCACTATGCTGCTCTGGTGGGGTTTTATTGGAGAATGATCCGGCAAGGAACAAGTTTAAGAGGCTCATACTTGGAGTCATAAATTATAACAAGCTATCAGCTTGATGCTACACTCAAGGAGACAAATCGTTTTCGGGACTCGCATACGCCAACCATGCTGAGGTATAGTTAATAAGGTTAATTCTGAGATTATATAGAAGAAGAAGAAGACATAAACGCGCATACGCCAGCCATGCTGAGGCAAAGTTAATGAGGTTAGTGCTGAGACTATGTAGAAGAAGAAGACATGAACTCGCATACGCCAGCCATGCTGAGACATAGTTAATTAGGTTACTGCTAAGACTATGTAGAAGAAGAAGAAGACATAAACGCGCATACGCCAGCCATGCTGAGGCATAGTTGATGAGGTTACTGCTGAGACTATGTAGAAGAAGAAGACATGAACTCGCATACGCCAGCCATGCTGAGGCATAGTTGATGAGGTTACTGCTGAGACTATG
>SDVV010013749.1:0-15018 GCA_016164225.1 Gammarus roeselii | reverse complement strand
GTTTTACAGCGCTGGGAGGGGGAGGCAGAGGTTCCAGAATTCAGAGGGGCCTCTTTAGGGTCCCACAGTTTCTCAAAAGGCTCCCAAAGGGTCTCAAGGGAGTCCCAAAAGGCCCCAGAAAGATCCAAGTGAACCACCCCAAATCCACCTGGTCTCCCAAGTCCCCCGGGTTCCCGAAACCCCGGGTCCTCGAGTCCCGCGGATCCCACGAGTACCTCCTCTCCCTGGGTCACCTCCTCTCAACCAACCTCGATACATATAATAATAATGATAAAATTCAAAATTTATCACCATGAAAAAAGGGCAGAGAAAAATAATAGAGCCCAAGCAAGAAGAAATGATAAAATACTAAAATAAAGTGTAAATGATCTATAAAATGAATAAGCATCCATCCCCCCAAATGAATCCCGGAGGGTGACCATGTCCCCCGGGTCTTCCCGAGCTCCCAGAGCCCCCCGAGACCCTTGCCTCAGCTCATCTCGGCTTGTCTTGAATCATTTCGGCCAGTTTCGGCTCATCGCGACCAACTCGACTCGACTCGCCTCAACATGTTTTAACTGATCTCAACGCACCTTGACCAGCCTCGACACGACCCCCGCCCTCTGCGCCAGCAATCTGCGGACTGTAATGACTATTTATTCCACTCAAGCATCTCACATAAACATCCTTCCGTGTATGGGTTTTACAGCGCTGGGAGGGAGAGCAGAGGTTTCAGGATTCAGAAAGGCCTCTAAAGGGTCCCGCAGTTTCTCAAAAGGGTCCTAAAGGGCCTGAAGGGTATTCCAAAGGGCTCCAGATAGGTCCA
Organism: Gammarus roeselii; assembly: GCA_016164225.1. NCBI lineage: Eukaryota > Metazoa > Arthropoda > Malacostraca > Amphipoda > Gammaridae > Gammarus > Gammarus roeselii. The sequence continues at coordinate 14,213 of SDVV010013749.1, read as the reverse complement.
AGTGGATCGCCCCAAATCCACCTGGTCTCCCAAGTCCCCCGGGTTTCTGAAACCCCGGGTTCCCGAGTCCGGCGGGTCCCACGAAAACCTCCCCTCCCTGGGTCACCTTGTCTCAACCAACCTCGATACATATAATAATAATAACCAATTCAAAATCTATCACCATGAAAAAAAGGCAGAGAAAAATAATAGAACCCAAGCAAGAAGAAATAATATAATACTAAAATAAAGTGTTAATGATCTATAAAATGAATTATCATCCATCCACCCCAATAGCATTGAAGAACGGTTGTACTTCGACAGTTACTTTGTGTTTGTCTATTTTGTTAATCCTTTGTAAAGCGTTACTTTGCTTGATATTTACGACGAGGGCCAGATACTTCTTTCCCTGACGGGTAATTTTTATCGGTCTGCCTCCCAGTTGTTTGGAGTGCGAGTTCATCATGGTGAATGTGTTTATTGAGGGAGCAACTTTGTTTGCACCGCTATATACAGGCGTTATGAGGAAGTGGGTAGGGAATGATGCTGATCTTCTCTCTCGAGTGGGAGGGTCAGCCTGGGGGAAACGAATCGCGGCCGCAGCCTCTCGTCGCCCGACTTTGTGCTCAGTTTGTATTGCCGGATCTACCTCTCAGTCTAGTCCTTGGAGCAGTCTTCGTATCCCGTAGGGTGGCCGTTTAATTTGCAGTAAAAGCAGTGAAATTCTTCGGATGGGCACGACAAGGGATCGTCCCGTTTATCGTTGTCGTCTTGGGAACAGTGTGAGCATCTGTGCTTACCGTGACAATCTCGGCTCATGTGTCCGTATTTCTGGCATTTATAGCATCGCAACGGACGTCTTTCGAAGGGTGTAACCTTGGTTTTGGCGTCAAAGAAAGATATGTCTATGTAGTTAGGCGGGGTGGAGTAATTGAATTCAAGCCGAAGGGCCATGGTGATGTTTCTTTTTAGTTTGATTTTTGGTGCGATTTTCGCTTCAACTATACATTCCTCGTATTGGACGAGTCCGGTGATGAATTTGTTGGCTTCATCACTCGGGAGACCTTCGATGTAACAGGCCTGAGCTCATGGAAAAAGTTGGGTGTGGTATGATTTTGCAAGGTTTTTCGCATATTCTGTTTTTGAAGAGTATAGTGTCACTTTGAAGTTTGGTGCCTACTTTAATGGTGAAGCTATCGTCACCGCTGGCGGTGATGTTGAGAATTGGACGGCCAGTCATGGAGCCCAGTTCTTCTCGTAGTTTATATCTGGTATGTCATTGACATCTAATATCATTTTTATGCATTCGGGGAATTTCAGGCCGTTGTTGAATAGGTAGTGGTCATCAAATCGAGTGTATTGTCTCCTGTTTACGTTTTTTGGTGTTCGGGCGTTACGAGTTTTGGCTGGGAGGAGAGCGATGCTATCAGAGAGGTCAGAGGCGGAAGCACACGAACAGGTTACGGGTTCCCTAGCCTCTATCCTCTTCATCAGCTCATCCAGTCGGATATTCATAGTTGCGCACAGGTTCTCGAGTTTTGTGAGGCGTTCACCGATTTCACTGGAGGGCGCCGAGCATGCCTCTGTCTCCAGCTCGGGACAGCCCATAATTTTGCATATCTTGCCCAGGGTATTCTGCATTCCGATTATATTCGCGTCCAGCTTCGAGACACGTTCATTTGTGTCGTCGACTACGACCCGAGTCAGGTCTCCTGTCGATGAGGAACTTCTGAGTGGTTCGTCGTTCTTTCTTGCAGACTGGTTTGAGTGCAGCGCTCTGGAGGGGCTGTCAGCCCCTCTCCGATTGGGCATGGTCTTGCCCATTGTTTGATCCCCGACTTCTACCCGGGGTTCTGGGTGAATAAAGGTTGGGCCTTCTTTACATGCAACTTGAAATGTATATAAGTATATTTATATAAGTTCTTAAAATTAACTTAAATTAAGTTAATATAATGTTATAACTAGACTTAAAGCTAAATATTTTTGGTGTACGGTGTTTGTTTAATATATTTTTTTTGTAACAGTTTTTTTTCTTCTTAAACCCCGGTGTCAGTGGGGGAGCTCACCTCTTTGTGCACCAAGGGAGGGGATGTAGCTACAAACTCAAAGAGGGGGGGGGGGGAGAGTGGAGGGATCTTCCAACTCAAAACATATTTACACTAAGGGATAAATGAAATTGTGTGGTTAACGAGGACACCGAGGGAAGGCGGGTGACCCTGGGATACCCTCAGGGGGTATCCCTCTGAGGTACCTTATTACTCTCGCTCTAAAGAGATGATAGTCGATCTCTCCAATTAAGTTGAAAACTTTCACCTTTGCGAGACGATATTCGGTCTCGGAGCGATGTTCGGCTAAGAGCGGTGACCGGCTCTTATTTTGATACAGTAAAAAAAATGTTTCTATACCCTGGAAACTTGTAAACTTTGGAGCTTAGACGCGAAGAACAGTATGCGATGGTGTTTACGAACTCACTCACTTGTTTGCGAACTCACTTGTCACTCGATACTGCATCTATGCAAAGCTACTTGCCTTGCTGTCTAACTTGCTTCGCCGCCTTATTGCGGCGCCACCTCTCATGCCTTGCTGTCCAACTTGCTTCTCTGACTCCCACTGCAATACGCTACACCAAAGTCTGCCAACTTCGATTTGATTTAATTTGAGCCTCATTTCCACCGGAGCCTCAGCTGCCAACTTCAATAAGTGCGTACCGTGGATACTTTCCCCGGCTGCCGGCTGGACATGCAGGAAACTGTACTCTGTATTGACAGGCTCTAAAGATTCGCGACAGAGGGGTAGGGAGGAGGAGAGATCCGATTTGAGGGAGAGCGTGAGCACATTATGGCGAGACAGGGTGAAGTGGCAAGATGTGGTGCGTTGGTGGGGCGATGTTGGGACAAAGCAGACGAGGATGTGCTACGGCTTCATTTCCATCGGAGCTCTGACGGGTTTGACTGGGGGCTTATTTCCACCGGAGTTGAGACCAGACACGTGCCATCGCAAGCTCCCCGGAGGGCACAAAAATCGTCGTCTCTCGTAGGCTCGCACTCCATTATATGCAGAAACAATAACAATCATGAATAAAATTATTTAGAACTTCTAATTGTGGCCAGGTTAAATTAAGGTACGGTTTATGAGGGTGCATCTCCACCGTAGCCCGGACATGACCCATTGTGAGCTCTTCCGAAGAGTGGAGAAGATCATAGATTCTATAAGGCTCGCCCACCAGGGTGTACGGAAACAATTACTGTATCGAAATTAGGATTATCTCAAATTTTAACTCTGGTACATATGCATGCTGGTGCATACAAAATTAACACTTAAATTAAAAGTTATTATTATAACAATTATTACTGACTCATTTATTTCCATCATCTGGCAATGGGTTTTCAATTTTTTAAATATTAAACATAAAACTTTATTAAACTAACGTAAACAACAGATTATAAATTTTAATTTTATAATCAATGATCAACAGCCAACGTCTTATTTGAGGTAAGAATCAGGAATGCGTGGCACGAAATACATGGGGTGGGGCGATCACGAATACATGGGGCTGGGAAAATTACTAAATACATAGGATTGGGAAAATCGCCAACACATGGGGCTAAGAGATCCTGAGAACATGGGGTTGGGAAATCGAAATGCGCTTACATATTGTAAAGATGAGGTAAAATATGAATAATAAAGGGTTAGATAGATGACATAAATTATACATAAAATATATACATAACACCGGATATACATATTTCATGACGAAATGCGCTAACATATTGTAAAGATAAGTGTAAAACATTGTATGAATAATAGTGGTGAATAGACGACATAAGTAGAACTATTTGTTGTATATGCTTCTATGTTCCACCGGAGTCCCAACGCGAAGTTAATGCAGACTCCTCCATAGGGCAATTGAAGAGTGGCAAAGAAGGTGCAGCGTAGATTAAGAGTAGGTTCAACGTAGATTCAGAGTAGGCTTAACCTAGACGCAGTAGGTTCAACGCAGATACAGAGTAGGTTTAACGAAGATACAGAGTCAATTTAACGTAAATACAAAGTAAATTGAACATTTATACAGAGTTGGTTTAACGCAGATACAGAGTAGGTTTACCGGGGATACAAAGCAAATTGAGCGTAGATACACAGTAAATTTAACATATTTACAGAGTAGGTTTAGTGCGGATACAGAGTGGGTCTAACGCAGATAGAGTAGGTTTATCGCAGATACAGAGTAGGTCTAACGCAGATACAGAGTAGGTTCAACGCAGACACAGAGCAGGTTTAACGTAGATATAGGGTAGGTCTAACGCAGACACAGAGTAGGCCTAACGCAAATACAGAGCAGGTTCAACGCAGACACAGTAATTAAACGTAGAGAAGTAGTAGCAGCCCCCTCCGTTCTCCACCGGAGCTCCAACGTGGAGTCACTGAATGCTCCCCTTAGGGCACGATGATCCGTTGATTATGCACAGCGTCGAGCACGAAGTTAAAGTTAAATTTCTCAATTAATATGCAGGGAGGACAGCGAGTTGGGGTCAGAGATGATTCAGACTTCGTTACTTTCACATGAATTATTATAAGCCTGTGTGCTTTCCTAAAGCGATCAATTTTTTTCGACATTCCGTTTCTATGAGCAGGTGTTGCAAGTTGCAAGGGGGGCTCAAGAAGGCTCGTCGGGCTGCTGCGAGTGCATCACAATCTATAAGTAAGTGTTTCACGTTGATTGCCACTCGATGGCAACAGGGGCATGGTGGTGCGTCCGGTCCTATGTCTACGTCCATTAGGTGGTTGTGAACTATCCACGTGTGTCTTGTGCATAGACGGTTAATGAGGACTTGGTCTCCCCTATTAGAAAACCTGGTGTCCCACTCTCCCACGAATAGTTTAACTGCAAGCATTTTTTTTTTTTTTTGTTGCCAAGAGTCGTTCCATCGTGATTTTGTACGCGAGTTGATGACTTGGAACCAGTCTTGGTAATGTATGGAGATGAATTGTTCTTGCTGGGTGGACACCCGTTTAGCGAAGGAATCTGCGCGCTAGTTTCCTCTTATTTCCGCGTGTCCAGGGATCCAGCAGAACTCGACCGCCTAGCACGCCTCGGACATCGTGAATAGGTCGTGTGGCATTTTTCTAAGGGCAGGGTGATCAAAGTGCAGAGTTTTCAGCTGGGTGAGAACACTCAGACTCTGAAAATATATAACAATTTATGGGGAAGCGTCATTTTTGGTAATGGAGATGGCAAATTCGAGTGCGTGTAGCTCTGCAGAGAAAATGAAGGCCTCTTGGGGTAGGGTGGCCGAATTCGAGGTCCTTCCGCCAACGGCGGCAGCTCCCACAACGTCCGATGTTTTGGAGCAGTCAGTGTATGTATGACGGTGCTCAGAGTACTGTTCATCAAGTAGTCGTGAGCATTCTCGGCGGTACGTGTTGGTTTGGGTTGTTGCTTTGGGGTACGTCTGCAAATCTAGGTTGACCAGTGGTGGGCTGATCATCCACAATGGTGTGTTGATTTGAAGAATTCGATAGGAGAATGAAGGCTTGATTGCTGTGCGACTGATGTTCAGCGAGGGCAGTAAGTTGTCCACGCGTAGAGAAAAGGGTGGGCATATGTTCTTCTTAGCCGCAGAGGCTTTTATCAAGAATGTTGGTGACGTCACTGAGTGCTGGGCTATTGATGTAGCTCCTTGTCTTGAAATAGTACTGCAGTGACAGTTTCTCTCCGGAGCGGAAGAGGAAGCTCGTTAGCAAGCACGTTCAGGAATTCGATGGGTTCGTATCACCATTGCACCGGTTGTGATACGCAGGGCGTTATTTACTATGCTGGAGAGGTTCACGGGTGGTTTTGGCTGCTGAACCGTAAACAATTGCTCTATAGTCAATGCGCGAGCGTATCAATGTTCTGAATAACGTTATGCCGGTGTCCATATCGGCTCCGAATTTCAAGGATGTTACAGAGAGGACAAGTCCGGTTGCTTTTTTTCAGCGTGTCTCCAGGGCTGCAGAATGAGCTCGCCATGTGATTTTAGTGTCCCACACAAGACCGAGGAATTTTATTGATTCCTCGTATATTAGCGGAGTGTTGTTCAGCGTTATGGCTGGTTTGTGGTGCTAGGTGCAAGATTTAAGTGCATGCTTTTCGTTTTGGAGGGCGAGAATCGGAATCCGTTTAAGGAGGCCCAGGTCCCGACTAGGTTTGGACATTTCTGGAGTTCCTGTTGAATTGTTAAGAGGCTAGGATGCCTGTAACTTATTTGTAAATCGTCCACGTATAGTGATGAAAGCAATCTTGCGTCGCGCGGGAGAATGTCTGCTATCTGGTCGATTTTGAGTATAAAAAGAGTGACACTATGGACGCTTCCTTGGAGGACGCTCATTTCTTGCAGATAGGATGGTGATAGGGTGTCGCCGACCTTAACCCTGACGGTGCGATTTCGCAAGAGTTGGTGGATATAACGAGGTAAGTGGCCTCTCAGCCCTTTGCGGTGGAGATCCTTCATGATGACATATTTCCAGGTAGTATCGTATGCTTTTTCCACGTCAAAAAAAATGGAAACCACGTGTTCTCCTCAGGCAAATGCCTGTCCAAAGTCAAATTCCTGTCTTACAAGGTGGTCCGTCGTAGAGTGGCACTTGCGGCCGTCACACTGGATGCTGTCCAGACCTGCATGCATATCGAGGTAGTCGACAAGGCGTGTATTTATAATTCTTTCCATGGTCTTGCTGAGGACGCTGGTAAGAGCGATGGGGCGATAGTTATGTGGGCCACCGTGGAATTTTCCGGGTTTGGGTATTGGGATAATTATAGATTCCCGTCATTGATCGGGAAAAAATGAGTTTGAAAACAGAGTGTTGAACACTTTTAATAAGTGCTCACGGGCGCCATCTGGGAGATTTTTGATCATGTTGATGTGTACCCAGTCTGGCCCAGGTGAAGTTTCACGTGTTCGGTCTAGAGTGCTCTGTAGTTCGTGGAGGGAGAAAGGTTCATTGTTGGCCTCTTTGTTTCTAGAAGTAAAGTCAAGATGTTCGCTTTCTCGCAAGTTCCTCTCCCGTTGGAAAGCAGTCGTGTAGTTTGTTGATTGCTAAATCTGGCTAAACGTTTGAGCTAGTTTATTTGCGATTTCCTAGTGGAAAGAATAAGTTTTGCCTCCGTCAGAAATGATGTTAATATGTCGCTCGGGTTTTCCCTGAATACGTCGAATTTTTTCCCACACCTGGGGGAAGGGGGTGTTTCAATTACTAGTATTGACTAATTGAGCCCAGCTTTCACGTTTCTTCTCCACTATAAGTCTTCGGCATACAACAGATGCCCTTTTCCACGCTACTCGGTTCCTGGGGGACCGTGTGCGTCGGTAGGCATGGTATAGATTTTCACGCTTATCTCTCGCTTCTTGCACCTCTCGGCACCACCATGGTTTCGGAAAGAAGGTTGAAGGGGTATATTGGGGAATGCTTTTTCGTATAGTTGGGCGACGATTTCGTGCTCCGAAAGAGTTTCGGGGATGTTGTCCATATCACTCCACGCAATATGTGCTGAGTATTCCCCCCAGCTAGCTTTCCGGTAGTTGAATCGAAGTTCTTGAGGGGCAGGGTTCCTTAGTTGGTTGGTAAGAAGCGATATGATGACTGGGTTATGATCGCTGTCGTGTGTTGAAGGCATAACTCCCCAAACAAGCTGGAGTGCCAGAGTGGGTGAGCATATGGATGAATCGATGGCAGTTTCACTTGCAGGGGTGATTCGGGTGGGTTGTCCGTCGTTGAGAAGGACCAGGTTGTGTGTGTTTATGGTGTTAGCCATTATCACTTCCCTGGGGTCTGTTCTCTCGCATCCCATGTTTCACGGTAGCTGTTGAAGCCTCCAAGGAAGAGTATTGGTGAGGGCAGTTGGTTTAGCAATTCGGTCATTAGTGCTTCCGAGGGGTCGTTGCTTCGTGATGAGTAGATGGATACCACTGTTATTGGCCTTAAGACGCATATCTTTATAGCGAGAGCTTGGAGTTCTGTCCTCAAGGGAAGGGGGAGGTAAGGTACACTTCAGTGCATCATAAGTGCCACTCCGCCGTGAGCAGCCAAGTTGGTGTGGCCTTCGCGGCGGTGTATGATATATTGGGGGATTCTGATGGTGACGGTCTCTCGGAGTTTGATCTCTCGGAGGCCTATCACCAAAGGTTTTTGGGTGGCGATTAAGGATAGTAATTCGTTTTTCTTGTTTCAGAGTCCCTGGCAGTTCCACTGGAGTATTTTGATGTTCGTTTTGAAGGCTGTTTGCACTCTGACCTTGATGATCTAGAGTGGTCGCGTGATTTGCAGGAGCTTTTGTGGTGCTCGCGTTTTTGAGTTTGCCCAGGGGTTCCGGGTCGGGAGTGTTCACGGGAGTGTTTGCCTTTCGTGGAAGGTGGTCTGCTGTGGTTGCTGCAGTCGCGGTTGCTCTTTGTGTTTGCTTTGTGAGCGAGTGCGTTTTTCTTCTGGTGCAATCTTTTTTATCTGTGTGGGTGGTTGTGTGGAGTGCGAGGTATTTGGGCCAGGTAACATGACTGATTGTACTGAGATCTCGCTTATGAACTCTTCGAGATAAGCGCTGTCAGCGAGGCCTTGATCGTTCTCGCTGGTGGTGTGTTCGTGAGTCGGGTTTGTTAACGGAGCATCTTGTCCCTCGCGGTTGTTTTCCACGAATGGAGCCGCATTTGAGACAGGTGGAGGTAGTTCTGGGTTTTGGTCCTGGCGGGCCGTATTTGAGAGTTGTTACTGATCTTTTTGCTCAGTGGCGCCTGGATATCGGAGGTTCCCTCATCTCCTTACCTTTTCGTTTTTTTAGTAGTGAGTCTTGCTACTTGATCGACTGCGGGGGATGCATCCATCTCGTCGTCCTCCTGGTCTCCGCATAAATCCTTACTTGAACTGTGCATCTCTGGTACGGAGGCGGTCGCTGGGCTGAGTGAGGCAGCACTGCAGCTAGGTAGGAATGTTGGGGTCTTGTTACGATGTTGTTCTGATGATGTGTGTATGTCGTCGAGGGAGGGAGTTTGGTTGGATTGTCGATTTGACTGCTTTGGCCTAAGTGAGGCGGTTTGGGTTATCGTCTTTCCAGATTTGGATGGCTTGTTTCCGTGTAACTTTTCGTTCGTTTTGTGTGATTGTTATTTCTTTTTGGTCCATGCGTACTGGGCAGTCGTGGTCGCCTGCCTCATGGAAGCATGAGCCGTGGTAGCATTTAGGGTGGCGGGCTGTGCAGTCTTCTCTGTCGTGCTCGCCAGCGCACTTCTTACAACGTTGGGGTGTATGTGGCTGGCAGTATAGGTTGACGTGGCCGTATTCAAGACATTTTTTGCACATTGGGGGCCATGTTGCAACTGGGTAGGTTTTGGTTTTTCATTGTTCTATGAATTCAGATGCGTCATGTCCTGGGAAGGTAATTTGGTATACAGTAGAACTTGCGTTGCGTGATTTTATCAATGTTGCTTGACGGACTTCGGTAATTCCGTAATCCTCTGCTAGACCTTCAGTGAAAGCATCGAGGTCTGTTATAGGCGTGTAACAGGAGGTGTCAATAATTCGTTAGGTATCGTTGAAGGACGGATGTGTTAACTGTAACTTTGATTTTTTTTATGTGGGTAATCTTTTGTATAGCGTTATTTTGCTCACGTTCTGTGACGTAGGCCGGATATTTATTTCCCTGTCGTTGCATTTCTTTCGGTTTTCCTCCTAGTTGTCCGGTGAGTGGCTTCATCATTATAAATGGATTAGTTGAAATGGCAACTTTGCTTGCACCGCTTTCGTTGAACGTTATGAGGAAGTGGGGGGAAATGATGTTTGTCTCCTCTCCCGGGTAGGAGGGTCATTCTGAAAAGAGCGCATTGAGACCTCAGCCTCTCATCGCCCAACCCCGTGATCTATTTGGTATTGGAGGATCGCTCTCTCTGTCTCCTCCTCTGGGCAATCTTTGTGTCCGGTGAGGTGTCCGTCTACTTTGCAATAAAAACAGTGCTGTTCCTCGGACTGGCACGACAGAGGATCTTCCCGTTTGTCGTGGTCGTCCTGGGAGCAGTATGAGCATCTTTGTTTACCATTACAGTTTCCTCTCGTGTGTCCGTATTTCTGGCATTTATAACATCGCATCGGACGTCTCTCAAATGGTGTAACCTTGGTTTTGGTGGCGCAGAAGGAAATGTCTAGATATTTTGGGGGGGTAGGGCAGTTGGATTCTAGTATTATGGCTGTGATAGTCTCTCTCCTTGGTGTGATCTTCGGTGCGACCTTTGCTTCGACAACGCAGTCTTCGTATTGAACGAGTCCAGTGATGTTCTCCTCGATTTCCTCCTTCGGGATATTATCAACGTAGATCAAACCTGAACTTGTAGAGAAAGTCGATTGTGGCACTATTTTGCATGACTTTCCACAGAGTCTGTTTTTGGAGAGAATCGTGTCACTTTGCAGTTTTGTGTCTACTCTGATGGCGAAGCCTTCGTCGCCGCTGGTGGCGACGCTCAGGACTGGGCGGCCAGTGAAGAGCCCAACTCTTTTCGCAGTGTATGGACAAATGTCCGGTCTGTCGTTGGCGTCGAACGTGATCTTCAGGTGTTCGGGAAAGGTATAATTATTGTTGTACAAGTTGTGTTCATTGAATAGCGTGTATTGCTTCCTCCTTGCAGCCAGGAGATCGGTTGGGGTTTTTGTCGGGTGAAGAGTTGTCTAAATTGTCATCGGACATAGAGGTGGAGGCACTTGCGTAAGTTGCGGGTTCTTTAGTTAGTTGGTTCTTTACTAGTTCGTGGATATAGAGAAAAATGGTCTTAACATGACCCTCGAGTCTCGTTAGACGGTCGTCAATTGTCCTAGGTTCTGCGGCGAAAACTTCTGCTTCCTGCCGAGAGAGGCCGGTTGCTTGGCTTAGTAGATTTAATATTTCCTGGACGTTCCTGGTTAGCTGGTCGATGCGGCCGTCCCTCCCGTCGTTTTCTGCTGCTGAGGTGGGGCGCTGGTCATCTTGGAGAGGCTAACGTTCTTGGCTGTTGGAATCTTAGTCTTCGGCACTCTGGAGGGGATGCTGGTCCCTTCTAAATGGGTTTGTTTCTACTTTACCGAGTTTAAATAACTCTAATTTAAAGTATCACAAACAATGCAAGCAAACGTGCGGTTCAAGGTCCCAGCACAAACTAGGGACCAGCCTGTGCTATCTAAGGGGTTCTCTGAAAATATTAGTTAGTAATCGGCACGGGAACAAATTCAATTTCCGACGACATAAGTTATTCATAAAATATATACATGGCACTGAATATATACACTTCATGACCGCTAGGTAATGATTAAATGATACACAATCAGAATAATTCGATACTGGAGTACAGAAATCGAATTAATATACTTCTGTTATAGAAGATGAAGCACAATATTAGCTTATGTGACAATGATTGTATCTTCAAAAGTGGTACGGTAAATGGTAGAAATGATTCAATAAATTATATTCTCATCGAGTTGGCCTCTGTCAAAGCTGGGAGCTACCTATCGTTCCACGAAAATTCAATTTGAATTCGTCACAGCTCATCTTTAGGGGCCGCCGGTTTGGATTACATGGAGCGAAATATTATTTACAAAGTATCATATGTGCACATACAGAAAATGTTTATTTTGACAAAATAATTCCAACTACATAGCGTTGGGGAAACCAGTGACACGCGGGGTTGAAAAATAAGAAATACTTGGGGTGGATAAATTACAAAATACATGGGTGTGGAAAATAACCAGTACATGGGTGTGGAAAATAACAAGTACATAAGGTGGGAAAATCACGCATGCATGTGGTTAGAGTCCCGAGAACATGGGATAGGGATATAAAAATGGCTAACATATTGTAATGAGTAGTCTACATTATTGCACGATGACAAAGATGTGGATGGACGACATGAATTATACAGAAAATTTGAATACAATATAGGATTGGGAAATCGAAAAGCGCTAACATATTTCAAGATGGGTCTAAACCATTGTATTAATAATGAAGGGGTGAATAGGCGACATAAGTTATACAAAAATTTTTTTTACATAAAATATATACCAAACAACTGAATATACAATATACACACTTCAAGTCCGCTAGGAAATGATTAAATGATTGACAACCAGAATAATACAATACTGGAGTACACAAGTCGGATGAATATACTTCTGTTATAGACGACAAAGCAAAATGTTAGCTTATAAGGTAATGATTGTGTCATCAAAAATGGTACGGTAATTGTTAAAAATAATTCAATGAATTATATTAAAACCGAGTTAACCTTTGTCAAAGTTAGAAACTGCCTATCATTCCTCGAAAAGACTGAGTTCGTATTTCAATTATACTAAAACGACTGGAACATTTAAAACATAGAAATAGACAAAATGCTAATTAACACTTATGGTAATTGGCAAAGACAATTGTGATCGCTAACAACATAGAAAACATACGTATTGTCAGAGTATAAACGATTAGATGGTGTCTCAATGTTGAGAGTTATGGTGGTGGTGGGGGTTTCGGACATGCTCAAGAACAGAATGCATTTTCTGGTATTATGCATTTAGTTTGTGTTTGTGGGCAAAGTCACGGGTTTGAATTGATCGGTCAATAGATGTTCATTAAGCCTATTCTTGAAGGACGTGTTGGATTCAAGATTCCTGAGGCTTGTTGGGAGGTTGTTCCAGGATTTTGGTTCTGTGATCGAAAAAGCTCTACAGGCAGTTTTGGTTTCATGTGTTCAACGTGCAGAGTATCATTATTTCTTGTGAATCGATTGTTATTTTCACCTCGAGAATATATGTGCCCTTGGCTGTCGGGTGAATGTTTTTCTAGAAGAACTTTATGAATTCTGATCGACTCATAAAGTGCCAGTTTTTGTCGATATTGAGCAACTGTAATTTTTCGAGGAGAGGACTTACATGGTCTCGTTTTCTGTGGTTACCATCGCATGTTATTCTTGCAGCAACGTCTATACAACGTTGAACTTTCTCTCTTTGAGTTTTGGTGCAGTTCTCCAAATTGAAAGACAGTAGTTAATGTGAGAAAATACTAAAGCGTGGACAATCAGTAATCTTGATTTGAAATCCAACTCTTTTTGTGCGGAGTTTAGGAACAAAAGTGTCCATTCAGCTTGGAACACGGAGTAGTTACGTGGTGTTTGAAGGGAAGATCGGGATCAAACCATACTCCCAGACTTATAACTTTATCTTCAACAAGAATATCAAATTTGACTATCCTGATAGCGAAATACATTGGAACTGCTTTTCTTTTAGAGTTCGAGCCGAACAAGATGCATTTTGTTTTTTCAGAGTTGAGCTTGAGTCCATTTTTATCATACCTCAGCGTCGTCTTTCAGTGCATTCAGATCCGACGGCTTTCGAGAAATCAATATTTAAACATCATCGACGTACATTATAATTTTTGCTTGATTTTCTGGTATTTTACAGTCGATGTCATTTACAAAGACCAGGAACAACAAAGGGCCAAGCATCGAACCTTGAGGGACCCCAAATGCAACTGTGGCAGAATTTGATGTAGGTGCGTTATCGAGTTTAACTGATTGTTGCCGATTCATCAGATAACTTTCGAACCAAATAGGGCTATTCCGATGTTGCGGAGCTTGCCAAAAAGAATTGTATTGCTTAAACTGTCGAATGCTTTCGATGATAAGTCTCGCAATACCAGCAGAGATATCTGCCCCTCATCTTCAGTGATGCTCATAAGTGCGTGTTCTGTTGACAATTTTCCCCGATAAGCATACTGACAGTCATCAAACAACTTGCTTGATTCGAGGTAATCAATCAATTGGTATTTGGTATTGGTAGATTTGATTTGATTTGATCCCCATTTCCACCAGAGCCTCAACGTGAGTCATAATAGGCTCCCCCGTAGGGCTCGACGATCATTGATTGAAGCAGGCTCGCACGCCTAAGTGTGCGAGGAAAAAACAAAACAACGCTTTCAACGTTAGAAAAAAGTGAAAGTTTTAGCAATTACAGACGCACGCTGGTGCGCAAAAGAAAAAACGCTTACTCGAAACGGACCTCCGTTCCATTTTTATTAGAACATTAACTGTGATATGTACGCACCTTAGTGCGTACAGGTAGCATCAAGATTAGTACAACGTCAGTGGCTACACGGGCAAATTCAGCTTCGAAAGCAACGCAACACAACACAATATTTACAGCTACGCGGTCTAGTTGTATAAATACAATTTATTCATTTAAGTAAGATAAAGACTCAGATG
>SDVV010013748.1:0-15018 GCA_016164225.1 Gammarus roeselii | reverse complement strand
TTGGAGAGGAACAGTGTGGCTTTAGGAGTGGTAGAGGGTGTACCGATCAGATTTTTGCAGTGAGACAGGTCTATGAGAAGTACCTTGCCAAAGGAAAGAATGTGTTCTGGGTCTTCATGGATCTGGAGAAGGCATACGACAGAATTGACAGGGAAGCGCTGTGGAGGGTGTTGCGTTCGTATGGAGTGGGCGGACATCTGTTGAAAGCGGTGCAGAGTTTCTATGCTGACAGCCGAGCATGTGTCAGAGTGGGGAGCGAGGTGAGTGATTGGTTCACAGTGGAAGTGGGACTGAGACAAAGCTGCGTGATGTCTCCATGGCTGTTCAACCTCTATATAGATGGAATGGTCAGGGAGGTGAACGCCAGTGTGCTGGGTCGTGGCTTGGAACTCTTGGAAGCGAATGGGCGGAGTTGGCAGTTGAGCCAGTTGCTATTTGCTGATGATACGGCCCTGGTTGCGGATTCGGAGGAGAAGCTATGTAGGCTAGTGTCTGAGTGGTTGAGTGTGTAAGAGGAGGAAGCTTCGAGTGAACGTGAGTAAGAGTAAAGTAATGAGATGCTCAAGGACTGTCGATGCGAGCAAAATTAGTGTCACCCTGAATGGAGAGCTCTTGGAGGAAGTTCAGTGTTTTAAGTATCTGGACTCCCTGTGGAGATAACTGAACTAGTGGAAAATGAAGTAAAGGCGCGAGTAAAGGATGGATGTAAAGTATTGGGTGCACTAAAGAGTGTAATGTGCAGTAGGACGTTGGGGATGGAAGCAAAGAGAACGCTGTATGAGGGTGTTGTTGAATCAACTGTGCTCTACGGAGCTGAGGCTTAAGGGGTGAGAGCAGAGGAGAGAAGAAGGTTGAATGTTTTCAAGATGAATTGTTTGAGGAGCATGGCTGGAGTAACGCTGAGAGACCGGATCACCAACGACGTGGTTCGAATCTGAACTGGGATGGTGAAGAAGTTGGAAGACAGAGTGGATTCGCGTGTGCTGAGATGGTTCGGGCACATGGAGAGGATGGATGAAGGGAGATTGGTGAAAAGGATGATGAATGCGGATGCGAATGGTTGCAGGCCTAGAGGTACCGAAGTTAGGGTGGATGGATGGTGTGAAGCAGGCGTTGGGAAGGAGAGACATGAACGTGGAGGTGGTGAGTGAGCGTGCAATGAACAGGCGTAAGTGGAGAATGGTTGTGAATGGTTGATTTTGACACTGCTCTGATGTGCTTTCCCGCCCTTAGCATCCCGCTGTCGGGATGGTCGTGGGTGGGGGGGGGGGGGGCGGTCATTATGACTCGGCGGGGGTAAACCAGTGAAAACTGTCGGGCCCTGCTACCGACGACGGATCCTCGGACTGCACTCGTGACCCAGAGTGTATGTTGAGGGGGTACCGGCCGAACCCTTTAACACAAAAGGGCTAAGTTGTGTGTGTGTGAGCGTATGAGGGTGTGAGGTGCACCTTGCCGTCGGCCACCCCCCTTTCTGGGGGATGCGGACTAGTGTGTGCATCTGTATTTTCCCTACACGTTGACAATTTACTGACCTTGCTAAACATCAACCGTGAGGCTATAAGGCCTTCATTCTTCTACCGAATTCTTCCAATAAACACATCGACTTGGATGATCAATCCACCGCTGGTCAACCTAGGTTTGCAAGTATACCCTAAAACAACTACTCCAACCAACACGTACCGACCGGAATTTCTGAGACTACTCGAGGAACAATACTTATAGCACCGCCATATATGCACTGATGGCTCAAAAACCGTGGATGGAGCGGGAGCTGTCGCTGTGTGCGAGGTTACCTACCTGACGCTCGGCAACCCTCCCACAAGAGGCCCCTGTGTTCTCTGTAGAGCCTCACGCACTCGAATTAGCCATCTCGATTGTAAAAACAGATCGTCTCCCCTGACACGTTGTATTTTCAGAGAGTCTGAGTGCCCTTACTCAGCTCAAAACTTTCCATTACGAACACACTCGAAGCAGCCCGACGAGCCTTCTCAAATCCCCCTGGCAACCTCAAGGCTTACTCACTGACCTAACCTACCGTAAAACGCTTATCAGTTTCGGAAAACATACCGGACATACGAAAACAAATGCAGTCTAAACCCTAAACAGCTGTGCAAGCGAAGTGGTCTCTCCACCTCACAACGCACAGACGACAATAACGGTTTGCCTCGTTATTGCAGCTGGCAGTTGCTCACCGTCAATAGAGTCGCTTCCTGACGAGTTAAAACTCCAAAACTTGTGTTGTATGTATTTTTTAGTTAACTCGAAATTAACTCTGTAGGCTGCTCTAATGTTATTTGCCTCTCCTTGAATGATGAAAATCTGGTTGTGAACACAACACATGAAATTATTTCGCGGCAAATGTTGGTAAATAGCTATTCCTCATTAGCTGTCATTTCGTCTTAAAGAGTCTAGCTACTCTTAAGTTATACTTCTCCACGGCTAATGTTGATATTCATTGTTGTTTTCATTCATTCAGCAGGCGTCTCAACTCAGATAGTGTATTGCATACATTCCATTTCACCATGTCATTTATCTGAATGCATCCCTACGACATCCCAGTCCTGATCTATGACTTTTATTCCTGTATACATCAGGCCGCTTGCTATTGGAGAGCACGTGTGCCATAGCTGCTTAGGCTATGAGGGCCATAGGCTGTACTCAAGAGTGTTCTTAGCACAAAGCCCACATTGAGGTACATTATTCCGCCTTAACAGATTTGCTTGTCATTCTCAAGTTCAACTATTCGCATCTTCGTCGACTAAACGAGTAACATGAAGCATTTGATGACAGTTTAAAATTTCACCAGATTCTTGAAAGACGGGATACCCGTTCCCTCAATTCGGCCCACTGTACTGATTTGTATCTTCTATCTCGTTCACCAGAACGCTTTCCTCGGCGCGACACTGAAATGGGTAATGCGTTACTTCCGCCATTGGTTGCCCTAACATAACTCCCATTCTTTATTATTTGCCCTAACACCCACCTACGTATAATTGGTCATCATACCACCCACCCCCACCCCCTCAGCCCGGTCAAGGTTTCTGTGGCTGCACCTTTCTATGCTCCCATCACTCACAGTCCAGTGTTTAATTTGAAGTATCTGCTCCTACCTTCATATTTCCTCAACTTTGGTGTGTTCCTTCGAGATGTCGGCGACGAATTTTGCAAGTATTACCGTCTTATCAAATGAAAGACCCTTTGTTTTACGTATTTGGGTTCACTATTGCATATAATTTGTGAGTAACGTGGACGATGATGTCGTGTTGTCTTGTGACTAACAATAACTAATCTCTTGTGCACAATTGCAATTTGCATCTTAAGACGCTCTACCCGTTATTGCTGTTACAATGAAGAAATAGCTATGGTATTGGAGTTATTAAACTACTCAAAATAGCAATTATGACTTCAATTTTGGTCGTAATCCCGAACGTCACCTGCATCAAACCACTTGTTTTCCACGTCTCGTCTTTCCTTGACATTGTGTCGACATAATACAGATACAGACACTAGGCCGCATCCCCCAGAAAGGGGGGTTGGCCGACGGCAAGGCGTACCTCACTCTCATACGCTCACACTCACACAACTTAGCCCTTTTGTGCTGAAGGGTCCGGCCGGTAACCCCGCAACACACACTCTGGGTCGCGAGTGCGGTCCGAGGATCCGTTGTCAGCAGCAGGGTCCGAGAGCTTTCATTGGTTCACCCCCGCCGCGTCATAATGGCCGGGCCCCCCCAACTATGTCGACATAATGGTCTTACAAAAATAGGTTCGAATTATATTTCTGCTCAGTTCATGGTTCATCATTCAACCCTAGGCATGTTATCTGAGTAGAGATATTGAATGCCGAAAGTATTTCCTCGCTTCGCAGCAACTTGATACCCTATTTGGAGACCGATACGGACGCAAGACCGAATTCCCAAGAAGCGGGCTGGTCGACAGCAATACGCACCTTGCACTCCTGTGATGCACTCCCACACACCAAAACATACCATTTTATGGCTAGAAGGTCCGATCGAAACCTCCGCAACACAAGCTCCATGTCAGGTGTGAGGTCCTAGATCAGTGTCAGCAGCAGAGCCCAACAGCTTTCACTGGTGCGTCGTAATTGCCGGGCAATCCCCTACCCACGTCTGTGTCGTTTCTCGATAAAGCCCCATGGGTGGATAAGCAAGCGCACGAGGGCCGCGTTCAAACTCATTCATTCACTATCAGTTTCTACTCACGCTTATTCATTGCACGCTCTCTCGCTACCTTCACACAGATGTGTCTCCTTCCTATAGCCTGCTCCGTGCCACACCCAAACTAGGGTCTTCCTCTAACCCTACGACCAATCATTTCCTCCGTCATCACCTTTTTGGACACCGGCATGGCATTAATCAGAACGACAACCTCACCAAGTGACAACCTCACCAAGTGTCCGAACCCATCTCAGAACACGTGAATCCACTGACTTTCAACTTGCTCATCTTCCCATTCTAATTCAAGCAACGTCATTATTGATCCTATCTTTCAGCGTCACACCGGCTATGCTACTTAAATTTTCATCTCGAAACAGCCAACCTTCTTTTCTCTATTCCGCTCTCGCCCTTCACCTCTCAGCCTAGTAGATCTGAGTTGGGACAACTAACCTCCCATACACATACAGTACTCTTTTTTTCTGTCAACCCAAATGACCGCACCCAATACTTTACACCTTCCTTCGCTCTAGATTTCACCTCCGTTAGCACTAGTTCAGTCTTCTCACATGGGAGCTCAGTTACATAAGATACTGCACTTCTCCGATAACTCGCCACTGATTCCGCTCGTATCGTCATTCCTCGAACATTTCGGCACTAAATGTTTTACCCACATCAACTCGCAGTCTCCTCCTAGCGCACATGCTGCCTAACTAGCCTAAACAATTTCTCCCTCGAATCGGCCACCAGTGATGTATCATCCGCAAACAGCATCTTACTCAACTTCCCACTCCGTTCATTTGCTCGCAACAACTCACAAATCTCGACGTAATCTACTCGCCTTCACCTACCTGACCCATCCATAAAAGTAGAGATTAAACTGCGAGGGAAACATTGGGCAACCTGTTTGTAGTCTGGCGTTCGCTTGGCACCAAACACTCGCTTCACTCCCTACTTTGACACTTGCTCGGCTGCGTGCATAGACACTTATCGACCCTATCGTAGGCTGCTGTATATAGCCCATTTCATTTGATGTCATAGCGTTGCCGCACTCTTTTCCGTGCCGGTCTCTTTTCTTCATCACAGACCGTTTATCGGTAATGGAGGATGTGTCCAAATATTGAACACTTCTTTATTCACATTCTGTATTTCGAGAAGGTTCACGAAAGCCTTCCACTTTCAGCTGAGTAATCATCGCGATGGTTGTTTGCTTCAGCGTTACGTTCAACTGTCACTATTATAAAATGTACTGGTCTGTACTCATGTTTACTAAAATATTCATAGATTACAGATAAATTAGGGTATTTAGTAGGTACGATCAACTGCACAGACATTTCGTATTTTCCGTAACACGGCTCGCGCGGAACTTGTTCAAAGATAACTTTGCAGGTGTCAATATTGTCCAGAATAGATAATAACACGTTCCTAATGATTTGTTAGGGAATTTTCTCATAAAAAAAATCAAATCGCGTAACGTTAATTGGATGTGCAGATAAAGTCTGGGTTAGCACGTCATTTTGCTTACGCGCGGAAAAACTATATTTTCTCTGTAGGCCAGCGCTAAGGAGCTTGGTTGTTAACGCTGTGAATTTGGATTTCTCAAGATGGTGATCATTAAAATTGAACACATTTTCCGTTTAGGTATTGTATTTTTTTGAAAGTTACAATGTCATGTCATTATTTATTATTACTAAAATATATATATTATATATTTACAAACATATATTTATGTTTCTAGCATTAACCCCATCCTTCCCCGAGTGATGTGAGGGACCCGTTCCGTGACTGCATGGCTGCATTTGTTCACGATTGTACTGCACTAGTAGAACAACGCATTGTGGTGTTGCCCTCTCTGTATGAAGGTGTCCCGATTACTCTAGGACAAGAGTTTTCAGCGATTGCGAGTTAATTGACTGAGCTGAGAGGCTCTGGAACACACCTTCGGCCGTGGCGCAGTGCTGAAGTCTCTTTGAGTAGCTACCAATGTGCACTACTTCAAGGATTTATTTATGGTAATATTGAGTTATATAACAATGAAATCACTCCTCGTGGTCGTTCATCACTTGCCTACACCATTCGTGAGTGCTGGCCACGTCGTCAGTGTCACGGTGTGTGTGGTAAGTTGCACCGCCAAGTTGATGGTTATGAGATAGTTTAAGGCTGAGGCTCGTAGTATGTGGCGCAATGCTCCTGAGTTATTCAAGTCTTTAATTTGGTATGAAGTGTGGTAAGTGTTGGGCTGCTATTTCATTGAATTATGGAATGATTACGCTAAGTGTCATGTTGAAATGTTACTGTTGTGTTTAATTCATAAAGAAATAAGTGCATCTTGTTCTTAATTCACTTGTCCGACGATTGACGTGTAGTTAACATTTCAAACTGGAAATCTCACCATGACCATTCATTAGAGTAGCGCTTTTAATTTCGTCTTGTACTAAATACTATCATGTTCCTTATTTGCCACACAAGGTAATCTTATTTCAATTCTCCATCAAATCCAATTGCATTCCGATGTATCCCACACCATGAATATGCCGACCTAGGTTAAAGCCTGGTCCAGGTGTCAGCCCCCAAAGGGCCATCCTGCCCATCGTTTGTGCATGGCATTGCCCCGCTCACAACGGCCCTCTCACGTGGTACTAATCAAATCCGGTGTCATTAATTTGCTATGAAGTGTTCTCATTATTCAATCATCACTTTCCCTTCGTGGCTTCGTGAGCTTGAACACTTTCACATGTTGTAGTGAATGAAGCACTGCAATGGACGGTATTTGTTGCCGCAATCGCCCCTACCTTTTCATTCTCATGTGAACATTTGCAACTAAAACCCGTTGGTCACTCATGGGACGGGCCATTCTGTTCGGGTTGTGGGTATATTGATTAATAGTTCACCAAGACCTATGTTATCAAATTCACGACTATGATAGCGGGACGTGCAGAATCACGGACTACAATTTTTGATCAGCTCTCTTTCCTTTTACCTCCCGTGGTCTGCAGCTGTCCTCATTGGTTCCAGTAAGTAGCCCTACAGTGTGCTGCTAACCAACCTGAGTGCCAAACAAAGAGTGTCTCTTAAACACTTGCTATTGCCATTCAACTTTTAGGATTGCACTGAGTTCGGTTTTGTAGTAGTACACTGGCCTTCATTTTGCCTTCTGCTCCCTTATATTCTTGTTACACATAAGTATAGTTTGTTTTGTTGTCGATCTATGCACCATTTGTTTTACCGAATATTCACTGTTGAACACTTTTCTCCTGCTTCCACTCATCCTGAGAAAACGTGACCAACGGCATCTCCTTCCCTAGAATCTTTTCTTTATTCTAGTCTTAGATGTGTGGTTGTTGTCTTCCTCGTGAAGATGTATTCTTAAACAAAATATTTGCGAATACTATCGTTATTTTGCCCTCCAAAACGCATCCCTTTATCTACGTAGATGACGTGCGCGACGACTGCATTGTCACTTCACTGCTCTACTACTAAATATATAATTATTTCCACACAGCTCACTTGTTATTTTGCATGCACAGCTCTACCACTAGATGAAGTATTTTCTGAATGCACGGGTTCAGTTTCTTGATCGTTTTGGAGAAAAATGTTTTGCAGTTGAACACCTAAGAAGATATTCTGTTCTAGAAGCGAGTTTTCAGCTTCATTATATAACTAGCGTCTTGTCTTCAATCATCGTCGGATATAATTGTAACTGATGAAAAATGCATTACTGTTTAACCTGTGCAATGCTTCAGTTTTGCGTAGAATTGAAAACGACTGAAATTCACATAATGTTGGCTACATCTGCCATGTGTCGTCTTTTCAAGTATGGGATAACAAGCAATTGCAGCTGCAGTTAAGGGTCAAATTTGAAACAACGCATGTCACTGTATTCTGCTGTTTGATGAGTGGTTTTTTATTCACGAATATGCTTTAAGATCCACTGCCGTTCGGTTGATCTAAGCTCTGTTTATTAGTTTGTTATTACCCTTGGTGTTATTTTGATGCTATTACCAACCCAATGTTGTAATTTTTCTGCGTTTCATCCATCCCTCATGCTCGTCAAATACCCCACACTTCATAAATTCATTCGTGTGCAGGTTCCGAGGAGGATCAAGAGGCGACGGAGATGTTGGTGGGCAACGCACAGAACCTGATGCAGAGCGTCAAGGAGACGGTTCGGGCAGCTGAGGCGGCCAGCATCAAGATACGCACCGATGCCGGCATCAGGCTACGGTGGATTCGCAAGCAGCCTTGGTACCAGTATTAGTGTCACCGGCCCCCCCAATACTGGCCGCAGTGTACCGTTGGGAGCAGCATAACGACCGAATGTCACTCCTGCGCTACGGAGAAGCAGATTGACACTGCGTATTGGTGTGTACCCTCGACGAGTTATCGTTCGAATACATGGGTTAAGGGGTGACAGTGGCTGCTTTTGACACTGATGAGGATTGTTATGATGCCAGTGCCAACCCTCGCACCCTTGATGCCGGCATTTAAGGGTGTTTGAGCGAGGTAATGCCGATTAGCAGGACGGAACATAGTCATAGTACAGCTAACTGGTGATAACACAGGCCTCGGCTCATACTACCTGTGACCGTGCAGGTGGAGCGCAATTTACAGTAAGATAGAACAATACCAGAGCTGAATTATCTTGGTCATCAAGTTAACAACTACCAAGTATTGGAGTGTAGATTTTTTCCTTGATGAACAAACTATGCAATTGCTATTTAGCTGTAAGAGATTATAAAGGTGCTGTTTCTGGAAGGAAGAATTATATTAGATATCACAAACTATGCAATTACACTCGTCAGAGGAATGACTCGACCACTCATTTCAAGCATGTTGATTGTGATCGTGTCCTATCTTTCATGAAGTTTATTTAGTTTTCACCTATCGCTTATAATGTAACTTCGTAAACCGTAGCAATAAACCTCCAGTATCATGTTTAATAGCATCTATAGAACATTGTTTTTGCTGTTTAGTTGATATATTTCTATACAAACTTATTCGCTCTATCTATATAGCTAACTAAATATTACAAATCATCTTGGCATTTTATGTGACGCAGTGTTTTGTATCCTGTGCTCTAAACAAAATCAGATTTATTTTTCCTGTAATATTGTCGCGTCACTGTCGGCGACAACAAGAGGTTTCGATATTTGTTTTGAAACTGATTTTGAGTGGAAACAAAGTACAGTTCTTATCACAAGGTGTGCTAAAACAATTGTCGTTGAAACAATATGTCACGCGTGCAACTTGTTTTCCAGCGGCTGCTAAGCAAAGCGAGGATAGGAAGCAACGATCCATTTATTGCGACCGATCCACGATTCTCAGAGCTTCTTCACGCCAGCTCGATGGAGTGGTTTTGATTCTCACTCAAACTTCTTGATTTCGGCATCATCCTTTCCCATTTTGAATACAAGATTTTCTTTTCAGATGTAGTGCAACAGCAGTCATGCATTTTTTTCAGAGTACTCCAAGTTAAAAAGTTAATTTTTTCGTGTCTGTTGAGAGAAATGTATGCGCATTTTCCTAAGTCGAAATGCAACTGGAAATAAGTCACGCATGCTTTTCAAATTATGTTGTTTAACAATTGATCACATAGGTTATTACAATATTAAAAAAATACAGATATCGTTATATATACCAAGCAGTATAAATGTCTGAAAAAGTTTTTGCTTGTGACATCATCACAAATATAAATGATTGTAAACCTTAGAAAATAATTTTACTGGTTCGAGACTTTAGATGAATAATCAAGACAGTGTAGCTATTGCTACGTATGCTAATCTATAATTTCAGAGCATAATTTTTTTTTAACTGAACCATCACCTTCAAAATTTTCCGCTCGGCTACAACACTGCTATTAGTGTGGCCCTTGATGCTACTCGTGCTTGCATCAGTCAAAGACTCATGAGTGACAAGAACATGATTGTAATTTGTAGCTTCTAATCGAGCCCAATATAAACTGTGAAGCCTTCCTACGTAATGTGGCCTTTTTTCTCAATCAAATTATTAATATTTAACTATTTATTGTGAACTAATCTGGCCTTAATTTGAATATTCTGATGAATACCTAGTTAAGTAGTTACTGAGTGTGTGCTGAGTCGGAAAGCCCTTCACTGAGTTAGAAAGGTCTGACAAGCCGGGAAGTTTCGTTGCTGATTGTTTATAAAAGAATAGTAGCAATCTCTGAGAGAGCTGAAAGTTCGTTATCTGCCAATTGACTGCAGTTGATAGTAAGTCGTGCCAAAGCAAGTTAGCGTCTTTATTTGTTTTGATGTTAGGCTTACTAACTCTTAGCTTTAACAAAAATGTAAAAAATTAACGGTATTGTGTAATTGCCCTTATCTAGGTTTAATTCAGAACACTAAATACTAGTGCCTTTGTATTTGTGAACACAAGCAATGACTGCATCGGTAAAAAACATTTTACGTGATCTTGAAATAACAATGATATTGGTACTTTCTACTGTAGCTCTCTTTTGGATTTTGCTCAATGTGAACGCTGTATCCGTGGAAAGATACCCGACTCGCTGAGCGCTATGTACTTTGACCTCCGTCTTTAGACCATTGCAAATAACTGCTAGAACCATTTGAACGTCTTGCTCTGCATTTTGCTTTTGCACGAAACTGTTCAGCCAGTTTAGGTTGTGACCTGTTCACTCTTTCTGGGCGGGACCATTTTCTCAATAAATAGTGCTTTTAGTACTCATATTTTCCTATAATGCGGAGTTACAACAGTTGTTTTTAATTGTTCAGTATATTTATAATAATTGTAAATAATGTTTTTCAGTATCTGTGAGAAGCAGTTAAGTGGATCGGATACAACCCGATTGTACTCGCAAACTAGAATTGAAATTGTTTCAGGAAAAAATATTCCCTCCTTCTTTGCCACGATCCACTAGCATGATCTGAGACGAGTAAAAAAATGCATTTTTAATGTTTCTAATGTTTCTGAACTATCTGTCAAAGGATATCGTAATGTTTGCAAACCCCTAGAGTTTTGATGTATTACACGTTATGTTTTTTTTAGATGGTAGAATATCTCATTGCAATTATTTCTGATGTTGAAGGCCTTTCTAATAGCATCAAACCAGACGGACAAGGTTAAACATATTGACGCGTATGTTTGTAATATTGATGTAAACATGTTTGGAGCTCCGGTGCAAAACAGAAAAAGCTACTACTACTGATGTAAACTAGTACAACTCGAATGGGGCATGCATTGTACTGTGTTTTATTGCTTACTATCTTGAACAGGCGCTTGACGGCCCATCTATCGTGTCTCAAGGTCTGGGAAAATACTGCCGTGAGACGTGTGACTATAGTGTTGCCTCTTTGTAATTACCTTCCGCTGTGCCTACCTCAGTTCATTGCTTCTGTGCAATATTTCGGTGTTTAACAGTAAAGTTTAATCGTATAGCTACATTTTAATTGAACTCGACCGACTGTTTAGTATAAGGTAAATCGTACAGCTTCATTACATTTTTTGTAAGTTTTATATTTTCCGATAACTCGATCGCTGTTCTGTTTAATTGCGCAACAGTTTTGTTTTTTTGAACGGTTGTGGCATTCAATCATTAGCTTTGATTGAGATATTCTGTAAGAAAACTTTGATAAAGCTTTCAATGCTCATTTAGCGTTTCGACTCTGCTTCATTAAAAATGAAAGCTTCTCGTCAAAGTTACCGGCTTGCTTATTCGTTCCTTGCCTCCAATGAGAAGCTACCTTGAATGTGGTAATGTTGCATGGATTGGCATAACGTATTTTATACCAAAATTGTGTTTCGAATGAAATTGTTAAACTTAAGATTCCTACTATAGGATATGTTATTGTAGTTATCTATTTTGGCTTACTGCTCATCTTGCTTAGCCCCAGCTCTTCCTAGTGTGCATGAGCCACGGCCGATGCTCAGCCAGGAAGCCCAGATCCCCAACAACTAGTGCATGTTGGGAATTTTCCGTCTATGCAGGCCCCTATATTAAACGCACACACTCTAGTAAATGATGCTGTCCCGTTACTGCTCCCATATATTGCACATCGACGTGATATCATGATTGAGACTGCCGGATGCGATGGTAAAGTATGACGCCACGACATGCTCGCCCGTATCGGGCGCGCCCCGGCATAGCAGGCACAGATCAGAAGAGGCGTTTTCCAATCAATATTGGTGTAGCCGGAGCTCCGTGTGGTGCCCGCACCTATCTCGGGAAATTAAACCTGTTACCCTTGGTCAACCCCAACTCCTCTACGGCCACCTTCGGTGGGTGACTGGGACCGTGATGGCTTCATCATCAGCCAGCGCAAGTGCTGGGAGGTATATCACGGTAGGATGAGGGATGGGGGTGTAAAGGTAGCTGATGTGTGCTATTAATGTTTCGGTGGGTCTGACGTGTTGGTAGGTGGTGGCAGGGACGGGCTGGGTCCACAGTCTTGTTAAAAGATTGTGTCCCCCTCTTGTCAGAATGATTGAAATGAAGGACCTTGGCTTCCTTGGGCAAATGAGTGATATATGCGGTTTGTGTACTGCCCATTGCGATGCGTAAGGTTATGTATCAAGATTCTTTGTAGTGAGTTAACATGTGTGGGGAGCAAGGTCAAAGGATCGGGCATTGTTAGAGAAGTGGCACCCGTACATACCTTTGATATTTGCAGTGTAAAGGACGTTGACTTAACACAGTAGTGAAATTCATATATAAATTCATATATTCATATATAAATTTGAAATTCATATATAGCTTGATGGAGCACTAGTTGCTGATTAGTCGTTCAGCGCCAGAAAGACGCAAACTCCAACGCCTAGAAAGTCTCGTCACTCTAATCTGATTGTTTGAATTGGAAACGATCGATCTGATGAATTGTTTGATTAGCGTTGTTAGTATTGATTCCTTGGAGTGTTCGTATGTACTATCTGCTACAAAGATAGAGATCTAACATTTAATTTCGTGGTCTGTTTACGACATCCCTGCACCGAGATTGTTTGTTTTATAGTATGAATTTACACATTTACATTCCTTCCAGACGTTTGGCAGTAAACTTACAACCATAAAAACTTTCCGAACTACATACAATTTGATTTAAATGAAGTTTAAATAAAATGCGAAATTAAAAATAAGGTTTCCATCTATGTAACCGACAGTACATATTTGTGGTTGAATGCCCGAAGTACGTTCAGTCTAATTTTGATTTTGTGCCGATGTTGTAAGTGTAATGTTTGAACGTCATTCCTATCATATTTTACTATGAGGATCGTGGCATTTCGAGGGTGTGTGTAGTGTAACACGAAAGTGGATTCAGTAGTTGATGTCTTGTTTTAATATATATCGCGATGGATGAATAGCTTTTGGACACATTCATTCTGTTGTCCTGCAGCCACACTTCGAGTGAGTTCAGGTATTGATGAAGGGTACTGCTGAAGTCTCGTGTTCAAAGTTGTGAGAATTGTGAGGTCTTATGTTGACGTGGGCAAATCGTACATAAAGGCGTTGAAGAGTGAAGGGGAAAGGACGGAACTATGTGGAGCACCAATAAGGTAAATGGCGTGTTCGTGATGGCTTGTCATTGGAGACTGTGTAGTGTCTACTTGAGAGGAAATCAGCACGCCACTTTTTGTAGTTTTGATGGATGTGCATTAACAGATACAGACACTAGGCCGCATCCCCCAGAAAGGGGGGTGGCCGACGGCAAGGCGCAACTCACACCCTCATACGCTCACACTCACACAACTTAGCCCTTTTGTGCTAAAGGGTCCGGCCGGTAGCCCCTCGACTTACATTCTGGGTAAATGTGTATTAAGGATTGGGTTAATGTGGACGTGTCCTGTAGTCGTTTCGATGTCCCTATCAATGTCAATGGCTCATGCCAGATTGCGCGAGGGCTTCTTTTTGTTCTGGTCTTCGTGAATGATGTGTGTGAGGTTGAGGAAGTGTGGTTGTGGAGTGTTGTGTCCTGAAACTGTTGTGTAAAGGAAAGTGGAATATGGTCTGGCTGAGCTAGGGTCATGGCTGATTTAAAGGTAGGGTCGAAGTTTTTGTCTATCTGTTATTTACTCGAGTAAGTTCTATTGTCTGAACGGATTGGTCGGTGACGAGTGTTGGCATGGCGTTTGTTGAGTATACCTGCTAGTTTTATGATTTGGTGTGAGTGTTGGGTTGTTAGATTGCCTCTTGTGTGTCTACATGGTTGGAGTTTTTGTAGTTGGAAGCTTCAGATCGATTTGAATTATTTTGATGGTGAGATTCGAAAGCTGGTGCAAGTCAGCATATCCCGCCGAGGCTCGGCTGTTGTTAACGGATGTCTGAATCTATTGGCGGATGAGGCTAAATTACTGAAGGGGTAAATTTTGATCGTGTTTGCCAAACGCATTTACAGTCATACAGATACAGACAATGGGCCGCATCCCCCAGAAAGGGGGGGGTGGCTGACGGCAAGTCGCACCTCATACCCTCATATGCTCACACGCGCACAACTTAGCCCTTAAGTGCTAAAGGGTCCGGTCGGTAACCTCACAACACACTCTGGGTCACGAGTGCGATCCAAGGATCCGTTGTCAGCAGCAGGGCCTGACAGTTTTCACTGGTCTGCTCCCGTCGCGTCATAATGGCCGGGCCCCCCCCAACCACGACCATCCCGACAGCGGGATGCCAAGGGCGGGAAAGCACATCAGAGCAGCGTCAAAATCAACCATTCACAACCATTCTCCACTACGCCTGTTCATTGCACGCTCTCTCGCCACCTCCACATTCATGTCTCTCCTTCCCAACGCCTGCTTCACACCATCCATCCACCCAAACTTCGGTCTACCTCTAGGCCTGCGACCATTCGCCTCCGCATTCATCACCCTTTTCA
>SDVV010013747.1:0-15018 GCA_016164225.1 Gammarus roeselii | reverse complement strand
GACATCCTGATACGATTAAGCCGTGGTTACTCCAGTTAAAAAAAGAGTTAATTTACCCTATTTTTAGGACTGAGTTGGTGAATAATACCATCAGATTTGTATATACATATATAGAAGTAAAAGTATTCCACATCATTTATTATAGGTTTCAGCGTATATTGCACGCATGTCTTGGCAACTTATTCATGTTAGTTGTTTGGCCAATTACATGCTAGTTTTCTTTTCTCGTACATCATGATTTTTAATGTATGTTTTGGGTATGGCAGAGAATTAACCTTCTTGCTTTATTATAACTCGAGAGCTCTAGTATGTGTCTTGCAGTTTTTTATGTTCTCTGTTTAGTTTTCACCTTGAATGCAATCTGTTGGTTATTTTATACAATATCGGAATATCAGGATATATTTCGTTTGTATCTGTAATGTAGATCAGTATTTTAGGTATATTTTAAGTGTTTTATGTATCTTTTTACATCCTGGTACAATGTTTTACGTGGTTATTAAAGATATAGAAGATTCCATTTGTTACAAACTTGGTCTTGTTGTTAGATTATTGTATGTTTATTTTAGGACCATTCATCAATGTTTAGGAGGAGTTAGAGAGTCCCCTAGGCCAAAGCTCGTTTTGTATATCTTTATTTGTATAAATAGACCGATATACTATGATGGATGCCCTTGTGTATCACAATATTTAATGGTAATTAATGCTGAATAGAGAATTTCGTACATGTTCTATTATTGTTGTATGATTTTTCCCACGATACTCAAAGGAATGTATGTTTAAGAGGTGTAAATCCGTACTGCATCTATGCGAAATTTCGTCATTGAACCTTAGCAAATGTGTAGTTTAGAGTTTTAGAAGACGATGTACTGGATGGATGGGTCCTAATGTAAAGGGGGTTTGCACTCTTTGGTAGTCATTTAGAGTTCATCCATGTTCATCGTGAATTTGTAAGTTTTTGTGGATATCGGTCCTAAGTTCCATGGGTTTGTTGGAAAGGTCATGCGACGAGCTGCTCATCGTTGTAGTGATTTACTTAGGTCGTCAGTGATCAGATGCCCAGATTTTTATCGCGAAACTCATTGAGACTCATGTCAGGCCCATTCTTGGCAACTGTACCTGTGTATAGAAGCTTGGTTTTGTCCAGGATGGGACTTTGCTCGACGTTGTTGCGAGATGATGGACTAAACAGATGCATGGTATGTCTGAGGTATTATACCATGACTGGGTGTTTCCTCTAAATTTGTTATATATCAGTGGTAGAGTGCTGAGATGTGACCTAGTAAAGCATTGTAGAGTTCGTTGTTATGACACAGTGGGCTTCGATTTTGTTCTACTAGAGTCATAGCATCAGTTAGGTCTAGGAATTTGTTACAGATTTGAACAGATACCGTAGCATTATTTCTTTATTATGTATGAACTCAGTGTATGTTTTATATGTCAGATATTTTCGGTATGACTGTTATGCTGTAATGTTATTAGTATACGATCTTAGTCATGAACCAGATCACGTGGGGTATTAGAGTGTAGGATGTATCCTCTGGGTGTGGTAGGATACACCGTGTATAAAAGTTAATCATTGTCGGTAAGGGTAGAGTAGAGAATCTTATTTAGCTATTTTATAGTTGTTGTTGTATGTTATGATTGGTTATCATATTTGCCTAATTTCATGGAATGTTGGGTATAAAATACGCTTGATTGGAAGTAATGATCCAAAATTTGGTGTGTTTCACCTCTCGAGATTAGATTAGGGTCCGGTTTCCATGCTGTTTTAGAGAACTAATCTACGTAGTTTGTGTAGAGTGTTAGTGTTAAAGGTCTTCAATAATTTAATGTACATCTTAATTGTATTATCCGCTCACATGTCTTTACTAGATGCTCAGTCCCGCATGTCATACTTTTATTAATCTTTGTGATCTGTTGGCAGTTTATACACTTAGAAATTATAAATTATTTCAGGCTTTGTTATGAGATTGCGTTCCGAATTAGAATTTCTGACTTATTCGAGCATTCACTATATCCACTGTAGCATTTTTCACTAAAGGTTTGTGATGATGGCCGTATAAACCTAACCCATCCTAACCTATCTTAACTAAAAATTTTCTCCCGTTTTCATCGTTATGATAGGTATTTCTTCATTGATTCAAGCTTTACTGCTATCAAATCAAGCCACTCGACTCTGTAGTTTTACCAATCTTTTCCAGATTGTGTACCTACACATATATTTCATTTATC
Organism: Gammarus roeselii; assembly: GCA_016164225.1. Classification (NCBI taxonomy): domain Eukaryota; kingdom Metazoa; phylum Arthropoda; class Malacostraca; order Amphipoda; family Gammaridae; genus Gammarus; species Gammarus roeselii. Next base: position 12,786 of record SDVV010013747.1, on the reverse strand, counting down.
CTTTTGCTTGTTACAAGTCCAGTAATATCGATTAAATTCAAGTAATGTTAGGTGATCGCTCGTTAGTGGACTGTAGAGTTCAAAACGTTTATCGCATATGCCAGTGAGTGTTACCGGTGTTAAAGCGTTAGAAAGTTTTATGTATGGATTCACTGTTAGAATAAGAGTTTTTTTTTGTAATGTTGGATGTGTTGCTCCTACCATTCTCGTCTATTATAACGAATATTTAATAAATCCACACTAATACTTTTACTACATATCTGTTTCGTAATGTCAGCAGCCAACATGATCTAAGATATAAATCATGTCTGAGGTACATATATAGTGAAATATAACAATATACGACAACATGGATCATATATCAATGAATACAAAAAAGATTGCTATACACTGCCAGATGCTTTAATACCCAACCTAACCTGTTCTAACTAATAGTTTTGTAGTTTCATTCAAGTTTGATGTTATGTATGGTATTGATATGTATGAATCTCTACACTAGGGCTGTATATTTAACATATTATTAGCAGTTTGCCTAAACTTCGCTTATTTTGATCCAGCATATATATTTTTGCAGATGTTTAGGTTACAGAATTTATATATATCTCCATTTTTTGTTTGGATGAGACTCCGCACGTTGGTTCTATATGAACAAATTCACTTCATTCGTTGCAAGGTTTTTCAATGTTGGTCAGGTATAAGCGATGTTAGGTTCAATGATCTGGTCAATCTGACCCAACCTTTCCACTATTCAAATATTTTTTCATTCAAGTTTGATGGGTATGTATGGTATTTAGTCATTCTGTTATGGTTATAATTCATGTAGCTTCTATTTTAATATCAAACACCAGGTACACACATACACGCTTCATATTGGCTGCTCTGTGCCTGTACAATGGATATATACAGGGTCGATCGCGGCACCTGCGCCGGCACTGTGCCGGCACATGTGCCGGCACAATGCATATAATCAGGGTTGCTAGCGGCATCTGTGCCGGCACATGTGCCGTCACCATGTAGACACATATACATATTTGCCGTAATATACAGGCTTGTTCACCATCTGTAACATTTTACTTCTGATCTGTGATTTCTAATGAAACTAATTCCCTTTCTTTTTGTTATAAGATATTTTGTGTGGTTCAGTTTTTATGTTATGTTAGGTTAAAAAATCTTGTCACCCTTACCTAAACAAGCTAATATTTTTTTTTTCAAGTTTCGTGCTTACATAGAATATTCAGTCATTGCTTTATGCTTTATACATATCAAACTACTAATAAGCCATGGAAATCCTGTATCAAATGTTTATATTATCCTAAACTCATAGGTTAAGCAATGAATTGCAATAAAATACATCAAGTCAACTGTCGAAATCGGTAGAAGAATATGTTTCAAGGAGCGAAACGATGCTCGAAATGTCACTCATCACATAAACTTTTTTTTGGGGGTGTGAATGATCTAGATGTGTTACAGATTGGTAGATTAAAATCAGAGTCAGATCAGATCTTGCTCAGACAAGTTTGAGGTTCTGTTGTGGAAGAATGGGGTATAGCTTGAAGTTTCGTTTGATCGGAAGTGATGGGGAACGAGGGTCTGTAATCTGTGCAAAAAATAAATAAAATTGAATATACATAAATCCACCAGTAATGTGTGGCGACATCTGAAACGAAGTCATCGTCATGAATATGAAAATTATAGGTAAGAAAAGGCAAATCACAGATGCAAGTCTACAAAGAATGTAGAGCTAAGTGGAGATATTGAAGTATAATAAGAAAAAAATAGTGTGAGACCATGTTTCCGTTTCTATGCAACTGGATACAAATTTGAATTACTTGTAACATTCAATCCATTCAAGTTTGAAAGTGGGGCCTCTCTGCTAACTAATATGGGTTGAGAGTGAAAAATATATAAATAACATGTATGTTAAAGTGATATTTAGAGTCTGCTGGAGGGCTTCATATATATATCAATGACTGAATACCATACATAAGGTTAGGTTAGGTTAGGTTTTGATTGGTGTTAACAACATGTAAAAGTGATGTAGAGTTGTGTCAAATCAAAAATAATATGAATTACCTGTAACATTCATACAGTCAATGTTTCGAATAGGCGTGTTTACTCAGTCAAAGTTAGAAGAGTGTGATAAAAACTGCAAAAAAAATATCAAATGTAGAGCCATGTGGAGATATTTGATATGTATAATCCTAAATCAATGACTGAATATCACACGTAAGCACGAAAAAAATTCGAACGATGACTCATAATTCTTGGTTTGGTTACCCAGTGGAAACTATAACATAAATGTGTAGTCAAGTGAATAGATTTGATATGTATAAAGCAAAGAGCAATGACTGAAGATCATATGTAAGCACGAAACTTGGATGAAAAATTTATAGTTATTGGTAAGGATAGGTTAGGATGACTAGATTTTTTAATCTAACATGACGTAAAAACTGAACAACATTAAATATCTTGTAACAAAATGAACGGATTTTTTTTTTAAATCACACATCAGAAGTAAAATGTTATAGATGGTGAACGAGCCTGTACTACGAATGTTTGTATGTGTCTTCATGGTGCCGGCACATGTGCCAGCACAGGTACCGCCAGCTAACCTGATTATATGCATTGTGCCGGCATAGTGCCGGCACAGGTGCCGCCATAGACCCTGTATATATGCGTTGTGCCGGCACATGTGCTGGCACAGTGCCGCCAACGCCCTGTAAATGCGTACAAAGCGTATATGTGTGTCCAGGTGAGTGATATTAAAATAAAACCAACGTATAATTCAAGCATCTGGAGGAATTTGATATGTACATCGCACAACAGAATGACTAAATACCATACATAACCATCAAACTTGAATGAAAATATATCTAAATATTTGCAAGATTGGGTCAGATTAACCAGATCGTTGATCTTAACATCGCGTATAACTGATCCACAACCTAAAAGAAAACTTGCAACAAATAAAGTGAATTTGTTCGTTTGGAACCAACATGATGATTCTCATCCAAACATGTAATGAAGATATCGATTCGTTTTGGAACCTTCGGGAAATGGATATTTGCTGGATCAAAATTAGAGAAATGTATTCGAACTGCTAATAAAGTGTTAAATATACAGCCCTAGTGGAGAGATTCATACATATCAATATCATACATGAACATCAAACTTGAATGAAACTACATAACAATTAGTTAGAATAGGTTAGGTCAGGTATTAATGCATCTTGCAGTGTGTGGCAACCCTTTTTGCATTCATTGATATTTGTCTATGCCATCGTACATTGATACATATTTTCCTAATTATGTACCTTAGACATGGTTTATATCCTAGATCTTGTTGACTGCGTACCTTACATCACAGATCTGTAGTAGAAATGTTACAATGGATTTATTCAATATTCGTTTTAATAGACGAAAATGGTAGAAGAAACACATCCAACATTACAACAATTTTTTTTATTCAAACAGTAAAACCGTACATAAAACTTGCCAACGCTGTAACACCCGTAACACTCATTGACATGTGTGGTAAGCTCTACAGTCTACTAACGAGCGATCACCTAACATTACTTGATATTAATCGATATTACCGGACTTGTAACAAGCAAAGTGAAAAATATAAAAACTAAAGAGTCAAGTGGATACATTTGATGAGAATAAAGCTTAAATCAATGAAGAAATACCGAACATAAGTATGAAAACGGGGGAAAAATAGGTTAAGATAGGTTAGGACGGGTTATGTTTACAGCCATCATCACAAACCTTCAGTGAAAATGCTTCAGCGAATGCTCGAATAAGTCAAAGTCTAAGTGTATAAGCTGCAAACGGATCACATACATATATAAAAGTATGACATGCGGGACTAAGCATCTGGTGGAGACATGCGAGCGGATAACATAAATGAGATGTACAATAAATAAATTAAGAATTTTAACACTAACACTCTACACAAATCCGGTAGATTAGTTCTCCAAGACAACATGGAAACTGACCCAAATCTAATGTCGGGAGGTAAAACATACCAAATTTTGAATAAATACATAAAATTTACCGTATTCCATACCCATCATTCCATGAAAGTAGGCAAATTTATGCATAATACATATATATTCCTATGATAACCAATCAAAACATACAACAACATCTATATAATAGCTAAATGAGATTCTCTACTCTACCCCGACCGATAATTATTATCTATCATATACGGTGTATCCTACCACACTCAGATGATAAATACTACTCCAATATCCCACGTGATCTGGTTCATGACTAAGATCGTATACTAATAACATAACAGCATTAGAGGCATACTGAAAATGTCTGCCATTTTGAACAAACAATGAGTTTATGCCTAATAAAGAAATAATACTACGGAATTTGTTCAAATCTATAACAAATTCCTAGACATTACTGATGCTATGCCTCTAGTAGGACAAAACCGAAACCCACTGTATCATAACAACGAACTCTACAATGCTATACCAGGTCACATCTCAGCTTTTTACCACTGATATATAACAAATTTAGATGTAACACCCAGTCATGGTACAAAACCTATAACATACCATGCATCTGTCTTGTCCATTATCTCTGAACAACGTCGAGCAAAGTCACATCCTGAACATAACCAAGCATCTATACACAGGTACAGTTGCCAAGAATGGGCTTGACATGAGTCTCGAAGAGTGTGGCCATAAAAATCTGGGCATCTGATCACTGACGACCTAAGAAAACCACTACAACGATAAGCAGCTTGTCACAAAACCTCTCCAACAAAGCCAAGGAACTTAAGACCGACGTCCAAAAGAACTTACAATTTCACTTTGAAAATGGATGAACTCCAAATGACTACCAAAGAGTGTAATACACCTCTACACCAGGACCCATCAATCCAGTAATTCGTCTTCTAAAACTTTAAACTACACACTTGCTAGGGTTCCATGACGAAATTCTACAAAGACTCAGTAAGGATTTCTACCTCTCAAACATACATTCCTATGAATATCGGGGAAAAAATCATTCAACAGCAAATAAAATAACTACGTAATTATCTACTCTGCTCTAATTAACATTGAAAATTGCAATACACTAGGGTGTCCATCATAGTAAATCGGTCTACCTACAGAAATAAACATATGCAAATGCGCTTTGGCCTAGGGGGCTATCTAACTCAACCTTAACATTGAGGAATAGTCCTACAATAATCATACATTAAGTTAACAACTGGACCAAGTTTGTAGCAAAGGAAATCTTCTATATCTATAATATCAAAGTCAAATATTGTACCAGAATGTGAAAAGATATATAAAACACGAAAAATATACAACATATAACTAAATAAGACATGAAACACTGCTCTACATTGCAGATACAAACATAATATATCCTAATATTCCGATATTGTATAAAACAACCAACAGATGGCGTTGAATATGAAAACTCTACAGAAAACATATAAAACTGAACGAAAAATACTAAAACTGTCGAGTTAAAATAAAGCAAGAAGATCAATTCTCTACCATACCCAAACATACATTAAAAGCCATGATTCACGCGTATGCTGAATTCACGCGTATGCTGAAATATTTTCAGCACGTAAGCTGGGCTCCCAAACTAAGACATGTGACGTAATACCAATAATAATGATCACAAACTTTACACTTTGGTGAACAGAAATTTGTCAAATAAGTACAAAAAGTACCAGGCAGTTCATCAGTACACGGTTGTACGGTATAATGTTTTTTGGGAGATTCATTTTTATGTTTTAATGAACGTACGCCTATTAAAAAAAATGTATTTATGATGGTTTTCCAAATATAAGCTATTACACATAATAAAATTACTTCACTCAATATCATATTATCATCTGCACTTTGATGATTCCCGAGTTTTTCATATTGCTGGAAAAAACTGAATAATGATGCCAAGCCCGTTTTCAAGTGCGGGATTCGAATATTACCAAATTTGCAATCAAAATGAACCAGGTAAATTTATTTTCCATTCAAGGTTGAAGAATGCCCAAAGGCAGCTGATCGCAATGTGTTAACACTTGTCCTAATACCTGGCCAGGAATTGAATTAAATAAATCTCCCCGAGACCGGAGGAATGCTTCTCTCTGCTCTATTGTGATTTGCATCACTTAATTAATACAAATAATTCCAGCCATGATCCAAAGCCTCTGAGGATGAAGACCAACAGAGTCTACATGCTGAGGATTAACCCACAGGAGAGTCATAATTGAAGGACGGTCGCACCTCATTAAATTTAGTTTGGCTCGTCAGGATTTCATTGTTTATCATTAAGAGTGATCAGGTGCTAGAAAACTTGTAAATACAATATATAAATATTTCTGAGCTGTGTTGTCGTCTTTTTTGAGCATTTAACAGCTAAACTTCGAAAAAAATACATCATTGTCAATTCGGAGAAAAAATGGGGAACAGCAATCCACACATCTTCACATATAAGATAACGTGAAAGTGTACACAGATATGATGGTCACGTGTCCTACGCTTCATAAGAAATGTCAAATAATGCATTAAAAAACATTTTAACTTATTTGCTGATGGATTCATATTAACAGAAAAAGTGAGTTAAGGATGCTGTATAGACATGAACAAACATCCGCTTCTTGCTTATTAGTAGGGTGGCTAAGTTAAACAGACACAGAGGGTGGCGACGGACAAATATTCTTACGCCAAGATCGCCGTTACTTTGCTGGGACTCGAAAAATAAAGCAGATACTACAACATGTTACCAACAATCGTTCAGTAGAAATGTGAGTTAAATAATGTGTTGGAATCGTGTCCAAAACTATGCAAATTCCTCTGTTCAAACACGAATTCAACTTGTAAGTGATCATTGTCTAGTTGAAGAAATGCATCCGATTCAAATAGTTACGGTAATTCGGTGTTATGTACAGTTGCAAAAGAAAATTCGTTTATGATCAAATATTAAGTTAAATCTTTAATGATCAATTATCGCTCGATATTTGAACTCATTGACAATTTATTTGATATTATCCGTTATGAAAGAATTTTCAGGTATAAAACTGTAAGAAATTTCCATGTAACGTCAAATTTCACATGGAAAGTCAACTTTGATTCTTCGGGTATAGACAAACTATAAATGAATTTTCTTTCACTCCTCTGAGCAAAGTCAATGTCTTTTACGCGGCGAACGTCAATGGTATGTACGATTTGATTTGACTGTACATTGACCATTCAACTTTGTATCCATTCGGCATCTTAACAACCATCGGATCTAACTTGCACCAAACCTCATGCCCTAACCCAAAATTCAATTATTTGTTCCATCTTCCCTACACAATTTGTAATTCTATGAACATATGCCGGAGGGCACCAATAATTGGGTTATATTGTTCACACCATACAAATTTGAGAACAGTTTTGATACAACTTACATCATTTAAAATAATAATTAATTGAATAACATCGATTTGTAGGCATTCAATATTAATCAAGCATTGTTCATCGCTTCTTTTTTAATGAGATCTTGATCACCAACGTAAATAATGTGTGAGCTCTTAGCTCACATTCATAAACAATAATATATCATGAGTCAAATGAAATAATACGTTAGTGGGAGCTCTCCGCAACCGATTACACCGTATAGGTGGGCATGAAATAATTGATTTTAATGCAAGGCATCGATCGGATCTGATAATAATTAGTATGATGGTTGGTGACCAACGATGGTGGCAAAAGAGTTATTGAATAAATGGAATATTTTGTTCCATTTTTGATATTAAAATGAATCAGACCTTGCAAAAGTGAACGAGAAGGAAAGCTAAGGGGTCATACACCCAAGGTAGGTAGGTCATGGTTGCTACTGTATTTTCTAATGAAAGTTTGTGTTTATGTGTTTCATTGCATTGCATAGCTTGCACTCTTGCTGCATGCAACGGCAAATGAAGCTGTGGTACTACAAATATAAAAATCATTATCCAATATTTTACATAATTTTTCACCATTTTAAGTTATCGAGCCTTGAATACAGCACCAACGATCGCATTTCTTCCATGAAGGTTTCGGAAGAGAGGAACAGCTATTCGATAATCATCGGCACTAGTGGGACGTATAAACAAACCATGATATCTCATGACGCCACTTTTCAATCAGTCACTCATGGTAGATTTTTTTCATGATGCACTCAAAATCACTCAATCTAGTCCATTTGATAATAAAAGCCAAACTTACATAAAAAAAATAGTCCAAAATCATTCCTGCCCGTATTACTCAAAGTTTAAAAAAGTGTTTTTATGATAGATTCTATACTCACTTCGTCTCAAATAAGTTACTTAGCTAAAATCACGTTGTCTTCCAGGGCTTCAAGAACACCGAGCATGCTCTGTTAAAGGTTACTGTAGACGTTATTGATGGGTTTGATTGTGGGAAAGACACTGTTGCAACTTTTATGAACCCACGCAAAGCAGTCGATTGCTGTAATTATTAGATTTTATTCGCAAGAAAACGCAATATGAGTAGAGTATATGACTGCAAAAATCGCCCTAAAAATTGACTGCAAAAATCGCCCTAAAAATTGACTACAAAAGTCGCCCTAAAAATTGACTGCAAAAGTCGCCCTGGAAAAGGACCGCAAAAGTCGCCCTGGAAAAGGACTGTGAAAATCGCCCTGGATAATTAGTGACTCTATGTATGTTATTTGTGAAGGATTAAGGATGTATGCTTTTAGTGAAGGAATTAGATAGATGATAATTAGTAAATGTATGCTTTTAGTGGAGGATTTAGGATGTATGCTTTCGTGAAGGAATTAGATGTAGGATACTGTGGGTGTATGCTTTAAGTGAATGTATTGGTTAGGATGTATGTTATTTGTTAGTGACTCAGTCGCTGTTTTTCTCGGACATTGTAGTTATATGTTAAGACAAATTGATGAAGTTAGTTTCTGATGTTACGTAGAGATACCATGAACGAAGGTTTTTTGTGACTCGACCAATGCATTTGTTAGATCGCATCTCGAGTGCTCTGTTTCTATTTGGGTCACGGAGTTTTTTTTTGTGATTCGACCGAATATGCTTTTAGTGAAGGAAATAGATTGGTGATAATTAGGATGTATGATTTTGTGAAGGAATTAGATTTGGCGATAATTAGTGACTATATGTATGATTTGTGAAGGAATTAGATATAGGATGACTAGATCTTTAAACCTTTTATCGAATGTATTGGTTAGGATGTTTGTTGTTTGTTAGTGACTTACACGCTGTATTTCACGGACATTGTAGTTTTATGTTAAGATAAATTGATCAAGTTAGTTACTAATGATACGTTCAGATACCAGGAACGCATGTTCTTTATGAGTCGGCCGATGTATTTGTTTGGATGTATATTATTTTTTAGTATGTCTGACTTACACGCTGTATTTCTCGGACATTGTAGTTATATGTTCATTTTCTTCTATTCTGGTCAAGTGACTTGCTTACGATACATAGAGACTGGCCGTGACGGTTGGGGAAGAGGGGAGGGATCGACCGGACTCAGGCGGTGTCCAAACCGCAAATGCTAATGAGCGATTTTATCTCTTGATGTGTGGTCACACAATGATCTTATCTCGAGATAAGAACATCTTGGGGAATTCAGTTGCCTTTAGGTATCTTTTTGCTTTTATTTTCGATTGCTTACGTACGGATTATAGAGATGTATGTTATTAGGTCTTCTCGATGCTGTATACGATTGGAATATTTCGCACGGTAGGTGTATATATTACTATGTTTGTTATTGAATGTCTCATTTGAATAGATGTTTTCACTACTCAAACCTAATTCAATAGGATATTCGATGTAGTTATGCAAGAAATAGGGTTTTTTATAAGGAGAGCTTAGTTAGTTGTGCTTTATTTGACTAATTTTCAGAGGATGTTTGAAGGAGTTTTTAGCGGTGAGATGATTGACGTTGAATATATGTAGGCTATGATCGTTTACAGGTTCTCGCATGTTCATGTTGACATGCTTTCATCATTTTATACGAAAATGTCCTATTTCTGACTATACCTATTCTTATTTTTTCCCAATACTGTGCCCATGTGACCTCATTAGCTTGTGAATCAGATGCAAGATATGTTTGAAGTATTATACGTGACTGGAATAGGTCTAGAAATTTGTGATAGATTTGAATGGTATCGTAGTAACAAATAGCGTTATTCTCATGATCTCAGAGTTAAATGTCAGATATTTTGGAGGAATGTATGTTTAAGAGGTGCTAGTCCGTACTGCATCTCTGTGGATTTTTCGTCATTGATACCCTGCAAATGTATACTGTATCATTTAGAAGACGATTTACTGAATGGTGGGGTCCTAGACCATTTATGGTTTGGCTACCTTCCACCTAAGATGATATATTTACCTACGATAGCTTAGAAAGCTGTGTATAACTTCTATTAGCTTAATATCTATCAAATTTTCAACGTGGGGCAAGAGGCGTTTAGTGCATTTTCAACGCCAGTTCAATCAACTTAAATTTATGATATTGCAAACAAAGATTTATTAGATACATTATTTTTCTATTGCAAATAGATTTTGACACATTTATATTCATATACCTAAATTTACATGGGATATCATTTTACGAAAATATATAATTTTTCACACCAAAAATTTGATGTTAGCATCTTGACGAAACATAATTAATGACTTCGACCTCGTTCTCTTGTGTTATCTTGATCCTTGGTAGCAGTGACAGTCTGTGGCTTCTTTATCAATGACGTATATTTATTCCTCACCTGAAGCTGTCAACTCGTTTCATCGGTGCAGGATTTATCATCTGGGTTTGTTTTTTTCTCTGATCAATTGGCGCTCTAGACTAACGCCCTTAGTACACGTTTTAGATAAATGTCGAACTTTGGGAGAAGTGTATGCAACACTTACAATCCTATCCTTGTAACCAAAACTTTATATTTAGTCTTCAGCGAGCTTTTCATGGACGCTAATTTTTTAATTACTGTTACATGTTTATGACTTCGAATTAGTTCAGGTCTATTCATGCTATTGCCCACATTTCCATTAATTATATTCCCGCAGATTTCCGAAATGTACATAATTCTCCTAGCACTCAACCGCTTGAGACATGATTCTCTCTCCTCGTGTTTCATTTCCAATAATTTTGAAACAAAATCAGATATACATTTGATTTTATTTTGCAATTTTTCACTTCTTATACTTGTCACCCTTTCATTACCCCATTTAATATTTCGGTTTCCTTCAACGTTTGTAGATTTTTCTTCACATGGCATATCCTCGATATCACTGTCACCGATATCCATTCCACTGAAAGTATCCCACGTTTCCCCCATATTTTCATAATTTTCAATTTCACCTAAAGTTTGGGTATACTCCCCCCACTTCACCCAATCTTTATACGTTTCACGTTTGTTTGATACAAGCACCATACTTTCTTTTACTCTCGCATCCTGTTGAGCATCGTCTATAACATTAGATTGGAATCCCAAGTCAGGATTAGTATGTTCTTTCAAAGCACCCAATGCATCCTTAGAGTTTATATTTTTTCCCCCATTTTTATGAGTATCATATTCAGGATAATGCTGTCCTTTCAGATGTTGCCAAAACCCAAACCTCGATCTTGATTTGCTTAATTTTATCTCCGCATTGCAAATAACACATTACCCTGTGTTCTCATTTCTAGTAAAATTCTTCCATATCAGACTGGACGACATCTTTCTTCCCTGAAAGCGGACCGCTATCGGAATGACCAGAGATATGAGACCATTTTTTTATATTCTTTGTTTACATGCATATATACAGGCTCGTTAGCGTCACTGTGTCGACACATGTGTCGACACAATGCATATATACAGGGTCGTTTGCGACACAATGTCTACACCAGTTAGATATTTTCATACATTTTATGCAAAAGGGTTACCATACACTGCCGGATGCATTAATTCCTCCCCAACCAAACCTAAACTAACCTAACCTAACCTATCTTATGTACGATATTCAGTCATTGTTTTTATACAATGCATAATACATTTCTCCACTTGTCTCTACATTTGATCCATTCTTTGCAGTTTTGACACCTCATTCTTTCTACTCCGTGGTCACTCTCGACCCATATTAGTTAGCTGAGAGGGCAGATTTTCTCAATCTTAGATGGTTTTTATGTTTCCATCGTACAATCGGCCTCTTCATTTCATACTCGGTCTAACACATTTTTCTTTATCATCTCATGACACTTAGTCCATTAACGATTTGCACAGTTGATCAGTTTTTTTTTCATTCCTATTATTTTTTCAAACTTTTCACGATGACATCGTTTCAAATGTCTCCGTTTCAAATGTCTTCGAACCAAGCTAAATCATCTTCGGAGATTTTTTCATCCAACACTCGTAAGCAAATTTTTGAGATGTGAACATAATTTTTTTATCTATTTGAGGATGATCCGTCCGTCACCGCTTATCGTCCACGTAACACTGACTCCAATCGCGTCATATTGCCTGCTATTATAATGCGTTTGCTAATCTTTAAGCTTATCATCACTCGCTTCGGCGAACAATTATGTAGCAATGTATGTACGTATGTCCGTCTATAGACCTGTATACGTTCGTGCAGGTGTATATTTGAGCGTATGTACGTGTACATGTATTGAAAAAATATATAAATATTACAAATTAAATAAAATTAAAAAAAATAAAATAACACGTCAAAACTATTATCGCCTCCGGATGGGCTCGAACCACCAACCTTTCGATTAACAGCCGAACGCGATAATAGTTTTGACGTAATATA
>SDVV010013746.1:0-10158 GCA_016164225.1 Gammarus roeselii | reverse complement strand
GGCTCAATGCGTCCATTCACTGCAAAGTGGGTTGGATACAGTTGACTCAGTTGCACGGTCCTGGAACCTTGAACTGAATCCGGTCAAGTGTGTTGTGCTGCACTTCTATAGTGGTCGTATTGAGTTTGATGCTTTGGTTCCAGCTAACCAGTATGTCCTGCAGGGCAGAGTAGTGAAGTTTGTCCCTACACACAGAGACTTGGGTGTCAGTGTAGATACCTGTCTCTGATTCCACCATCATATTTGTGTGGTGGCTGCAAAGGCTGGTGGGTTGGCCAACTGTTTGTTGAGATCAATTGTTTGCAGGTCATGGGAATTTATGCTGTCCCTATATGTTTTGCATATTTGTCCCCTTAATGAGCATGCATCCTGCGTTTGGAACAGTGGATATGGTTTGGACTGCAGGCTGATGGAGTCTGTCTAGAAGAGATGGACTAAAAACATTGATGGACTTTCAGGCATAGACTATGGTGGTCATTTGAGGAGCCAGGATTTGTTTCTCCCTTATGGGTTAGCTTCTTGGGGCAGGCCTGATCAAATATTGGAAAATTTTGCATGGGAAATCAGATAATTTGCTAACTATGTTTTCTTTGCTCCAAGAGTTCCTACAAGAGGTAATGGGCTGAAGCTGGTGTTTCCTCCTTGCTCTTCTGATGTCCACAGTAGGTCCTTCAGTGTGAGATGTGTTGGTGTGCAAAATGGCTTGCCTGCTGACAATGCAGTTGACAGATATCACTTGCAATAAGCAAGCCCATGCTGATCTGATGGACAACAAGTTTTTTAGATTTTGACTAGGCTGATGAAGTTTAATTCATTTGTAGGGATGTATGAGTAAGCATGTATGTATTTTCCTATAGTGTATATATGTATGTATGTATGTATGTATGTATGTATGTTTTATTTTGTGAAGGACTGCTGTATGATCAGTTGCCTGAAGCCAATTTTTTTTTTGCTCCATTATTTTGCCAATCTTTTGCAGTCTGGCATGCCTCCTGTCATGCTCTGCACTCTGGCCTTGCTGGGGTTGGGTAGGTCTAAAGGCAACCAAGATGAGAAACCTGTTGGGTCCACCACATGAAGCTCTCTTAGACGTTCTACTCCAGAACTAACACTCTTGCTACCAAAAGGCAACCTAGTTTGGGCCAATAGGCCTGTTGTTGTCTTCCTACACTTGTAAACACCACCTCAAAAAAAAATCTGAACAAATTCACATCCTAAACATGTCCAAGATTTCATACACAATAACAGTAGTCAAGAATGGGCCTGACATTTGACACAGAGGATGTGTCTATAAAATCCAAACCTCTGTTAATAGTCAACCTAAGCAAATTACTACAGAGACTGGCAGCTCCTTACACAACTTCCTTGACATGGCCATGGAACTTTAAGGATAACATTGACATGAACTCCCAAATCATGCTGGGCCTGGACATACTCCAAATAAACCCCCCTCCCCTAGAGTGTACATGGCATCTGCACGAAGACCAATCTGCCCTGCAAAATGCCTCTGAAATGAAGAACATTGCACTTGCTAGGGTTTAATGTCAAACTGCATGAAAATGCTGTCTAGAATACTCTGTCAAGATCCCCCTACAAAGCTGACACCACCAACAACATCATATTGCTCAAAATACAAGTGAATTTTAACATTTTTCAGCAAATGCACCAAACTTGAACACAAGGTTGTCCCTGAGGAATAGACATGTTCCTCTGTGCTCTGTCCTTGGACAGCTACTGTCCTTCATCTACATTTATCACATCTTCAGTGGTCTTGCATACAAGTTCAAGGCATTTGCAGATGACTGCAAGTTATGTTCGAGATACTCATGTAAGGACACTGAGCTGGCTGTTCAGGGTGTCCAATAACTCCACCCATCAAAGTGGGTTGGATACAGTTGACTGTTGCAAGGTCCTGGAATTTTGAATTGAATCCAGGCACTTGTGTTGGGCTACAGTTTTATAGAGGTTGCATTGATTTAAATGCACCAATTCCAGTTAACCAGTAGCTACTTCCTGAAAGGTGGAGCATTCAAGTTTGTCACTGCACACAGAGACTTGGGTGTTAGTGTGGGTACCAGTCTGAAATTAAAAGGTTCGCACTTAGGTGTCAAACATATTTTCACTTGGGCATAGACTTATCACCCTGTGGTATAAATATTGGGTCATTATGAAATTAGCTATGTATTTTGAAATTGGCTATGGTATCATTTCTCTTAGTTATGTCATTTACTTCTAGATGACACTATATGTGTGAAGAATAATATTCAAGTACTTTTCAATGAAGAAAACTTGAATGTTTAAATACAAAATAAGCGCAGGGAATTGCCCCCAATATTTTTTTCCTGGGATGATTCCCTACAGTTGTATATATATGTATATATTTACAAAAATATAGTCTTCAAAAGTCTTTATGCCACAAACTAGAACATATTAATTGTATCTCACCTTTGTATCTCATCTTTGCAGACCCCCACAGCCTCAACAGCCTTGCCAACAGGGCCCGCAGGCATGGGAGGCAGTACACCTCAGCCCATCAGCAATAAAAAATAACAGCACGACACAAGCACTGCAGCAGGACGCTGAAAACAAATTAACAAAGACAGTCAACAACTGCACACTACTGTCAGCAACATAAACAAGGCTAAAAGATCACATCAAATTGGGTCTAGCAAAACTCAAACAACACTGTCCCCAATTCCTTCGCCAGGGCCCTCTTGAAGCCGCAAAGTGAATCAGACTTCACCACATCAGCGGGCAGCCGGTTCCAAATCTGCACACTGCAAGAATGAAAGAATCTGCATTTATAGTCCGTCTGACAGCAAGGAACCACCAGCTTGTAAGAATGCCCATGTGTGCAAACATCGGGAGCTCTCTCAAACAGAGCAGACAAACCTGAATCAACAGAACAATGAAAAATATTCCAACACTTCACAAGATCTGAAGGCAACAACCTCCCTGTCACAGAAACAACAGCATTGCTTTGAGCCGCTCACCATAGTCCACTCCACCCTACCCATCAATCTCCTTGGTCCACCTCCTCTGCACAGACTCTAACAATCTCAGATCCCCCAATTATACCACATTCCACGCACATGAGCAGTAGTCCAAGTTAAGTCTTATATGAGTAATAAACAAAGAAACAATGAAAACAGAACTTCTATTGACAGTAGAGCATTTCTTACAACACTCCTCACATGGAGATGGAACTGCAGCCTTTAGTCAACAAGCACTCCCAAGTCTGTGAAGGAATCAACAAGCTCAAGTACCACACCATTCAAATTATAAGCTATTCTATCATCAATCTGCTCCAATTCAAGGCCGCCCCTGTAGAAACGCATGAAAACACACTTGTCAATGTTCAACATGAGATTCCATGACAATGACAAAGACTGCACCAAATTCAGATCCATCTGCAAGGAAGACACACCCAGGCCAACTGCAAGTACTTCGCAGGGGAAACTCAAATAAAGTTTGAAATCTTCAGCAAAGGCCTTCCACTCACAAGCCACACCTGCTGCGACATGATTGGCATATAGCATAAACAAGAGCGGACCTAGAACAGAATGCTGGGGCACACCACTTGTCACCTCCCGGATGTCACTGAGAACTCCCCCCACAGAAACACACATTTGCGTCCCCATCAGAAAATGACAAATCCAATCCATCAGTCCACCCGGAATACCCATGCATCTTGATTTTGTCCAACAAAACTAAGGGACTGACAACATCAAACCTATAGGGAAATCCAGAAAGACCACATCAACAACCATTCCTTCATCTATCCGATCAGCAACCTTGCCGTAAGTAAGGAAAAATTGGTCTTTGGTGCTCCTCATCACCCTGAAACCAAATTGACCCACAGACAAACTGCTAGAATCTACCAGAAAAGACACCACCTGGGACACAATAACCCGCTCCAGCACCTTACAGCAAACAGAAGTGAGACTCTCAGGTCACCATGTGCCATTTTTACCCATACCTATGGGTAAAGATGGCACATGGTGCAGTGGTGGGTAAAGCACTGATGGATTTTTGCTTCATTACAAGATGAGTGTTGCAGGCATTGAGGAGAGGGTAAGAGAATGATCATTTACCTGTGTTAAGAAGAGCATGAGTGGAGCAGAGGTGGAAGGGGAACAAAAGAGTTTGAGACAGAAGTGAGCTAGTGAAGGGAATTTAACCTAACAGGGTAAGCGGAGCTGGTTTTCCAACCGGCCTGTAATGAAGAAGGACATTGTGAGAAGCCAAGGCCTGGGGGATGTTGGGGAAGAATGAGAGACATTCAGAGATGTGGTGTTCAGATGTGGAAGAAATATGTTTGCTGTGCTCCACAGGTGTGAGTGGGTATAGGAGGAAGGGTAGCAAGTAATAAAATGTTCAATTGGCATCGGCACAGAAGAGTAGAGTTGTTGAGAAGTGGTTGCAAATGAGGTTGGCAGTGGCCTATGACAACTGTCTATAGGGAGAAGAGAAAATGGTGATTTGAGTGGTGAGGGGGGTTGGAGAGGGACAGGGACACTGAGGCCTGGTTGAATACAAGGTTGTGCAAGCCTTTTGATTAGAATTAGATGCTATAGAAAGAAATGAAGGTCAGGTTGAGAGATATGTAGAAGAAGGTGGTGGTGAATGATGAAGAAGGCCAGCTGTTGTTGTTGTAGAGTTGATGTATGGAATAGGTGAGCTGAGTAT
Organism: Gammarus roeselii; assembly: GCA_016164225.1. NCBI lineage: Eukaryota > Metazoa > Arthropoda > Malacostraca > Amphipoda > Gammaridae > Gammarus > Gammarus roeselii. The sequence goes on along the minus strand of SDVV010013746.1, from coordinate 5,469 downwards.
TTTGAAGATCTATATGTTGAGTGTGGAAAATATCAGAGGCTTGACATTGTTGCAGTGCCCAGTGTTGCACAGATGCTGGTTTTGAGGGCAAGAAGTGTTGCAAGCATCAGCTACTAAGGAAGAGGTGCAGGAGGTGTTAGAGGTGATGAAAGCAGGAAGAGCCCCTTGTTGGGATGACATTGCAAGTTAGTGCCTAATGAGGAGTGGATTAACAGCAGTCCAATTGTTGGTGAGGCTACTAGATCTGTTTGGTAAGGTGTTTGGTGCTAATTGATTGGTGCAGTGCTTGCAATGTTTTGCAGTTTAAGGGCAAAGGAAATGAATTTGTGCAGCAATTCAAAAGATATCCGTTTGTTGTGTATGATGGGCAAGAGGTAGCTACTGGAGAATGCTAATCAAGAGGATTTGAGACAATACAGATGGAGCAATTGGTAAAGAACAGTGTGGCTTTTGTAGTGGTAGATGGTGTGTAGATCATGATATTTGTAGTTACATAAGTCTGTGTGGTACCTTGAGAGGGGAAAGCTTGTCATTAGGACCTTCATGGATATCAAAAAGGCCTGCAATTGGGTCAGCACAAAAGTCGTGGAGGGGGATTGTTTGTATGAAAAGGAGTTCTTATAATGCAGCAGAGAACATGAAAGAGAGAAGAGTTCTGATTTTGCAGCAGAGAACGTGAAAGAAAAGGAAGCTAGGCTGATGCTTGATTTCCAGTCTAAGTAGGACTGTGACGAGGTTGCATTGTCTTGTTGGCTATTCAATTTTGACATGGATGGATAGTCAGGGAAGTGAAACGCAAGTGCATTGGGTCAAGGTTTAAAATTGTTAGGAGCCAATCGGTGGAGTTGGCTGTTGAGTCAGTTGCTCTTTGCTGATGATATGGCACTGTTGATAAATTTGGAGAAGTGGAGGGTGGTGGTGTTTGTAAAGAGTTTGTGAGGAGAGGAAGCTGCAGCTTAATGTTGGTAAATGTAATGAGATGTTTGTGGAATGATTATGCAAGCAGAATCAGTGTATGCGTTAATGGGGAGTAATTGTCGGAAGTGCAGTATTTTAAATAGCTACTGGGTCTTTCATGAGAGAAGATTGGGCAAGTGGAAATTGAGATGAAATATAGAGCGAAAGAAGGGTGTCGAATGTTGAGCTTACTGAAGTGTGTAATAAGCTGAAGGACTAAGGGTTTGGAAGCAAATGCTAGGGTTGTACATGAGATAGTTGTTCTAACTGTGCTCAATTGGGTTGAGAGGGAGGGGGGGGATGAGGCAAGAGCTGAATAAGGTTGAAAAATTTTAAGCTGAATATTTGAGGATCAATAAGGCCTGTTCAAATTAGACTGTATGGTGAGGAATTTGGAAAATGCTGTAGATTCACGTCGGTTCTGAGGTGGTTTCCACATGTGGGGAGGATGGATGATAGGTGATTGGTGGTATGTCTGATGAAAGAGATGTGTGAGCGTTGGCCTAAAAGAAAGCCAAAATTTGGTTGGTGTGAAATTGTGAAGCAGACTTCCGTGAGGAGATCGATCGGAGAGAGAGTGTGCAATGGATGCGTATGACTCTTACCTTTGTCTCTTACCTATGCAGCCCCCACCAGCAGAGCTACAAGCAAGTGAGGAGCAGCAGAGCCGAAGGAGGCCAGCACAGTCATGCGCGCCAGTATAATTTTGAGAACAGCTATGTTAACACAGGTATAGGAACTGGACGGAGTCAACGTCCCAGGCTGAACGCCGCTTCTCGAAAAACCCTCAACCCTCCCTGTTCACGTCGCCGTCGATGGCGTCTGCGTGGACTTGGCCTGTGCGCTGCCCGAGCCCCTGGCCAACCGACAAAACACCAGACACCAGAGCCACAACAATCACACTGTTTTTCCCTAGGGGGAAGTGAACAACTGCTGGCGTTCTTTCCCCTCCGCCTTCTCCAAGCCAGTGACATCGAACTCAAACCTTGGTCCCAACGCATATCCATGTCCCACTTGCATGCGTCCTACATACGCAGCACTGGCGCGATCCAGTGCAGATGTGAGACATGGACACACTACATAAAACAATGCTCTGGCGTCCACAACAAGAGAAACATACCACACGGATGGCAATGCATTAACTGCCACCCATCCCATAACACCAATACAGATATCAACAATTACAACATTCCCCCCGCACCAACAGTCAACGCCCCTCCACTTCTGAGGGGCTCCTTTACTGGGCGTCCGTCGGCCTCACTGACGGCGGCTCCTCTGCCCGGGGCATCACCTGTTCTGCCCCGGACTCCACGACCCGCACCCGCCCCGTCGTCGCCCCCACCTCCACACCCCGTGGCCTTACCACCACCCCCTGCTACACTACAGCAACCCCAGCCCAATTGCAAACTCCTAAATATATTACGAATGAACACAAACGGCATTGACTGGAAAACAAATCGAACTAAAACACTTGTTACACAAACATCACTTTCATATCGCCCTACTCCAGGAAACAAAACTTTAACAACACTTCAAAGCACCAAAGTTTCCTGTATGCTCAACACTCCGCCACGACCATCCTAACAACGACGGTGGTGGTGGACTCGTTACTCTAGTACATAAAATTCTCCACTTCACCAACACAACCGCCCTTACTATTGCACAACTTCCCCCTGACCACACTCAGGAACTTTAATCACTACACATAAAAATTCACAAAAAACAATGCAATATATTCAACATACACATCCCTCCATCCAGTTCATGTCTACATCATCATACGCCCCACCTAGTCTACCTTAACACAACCACTAACACCTTCGCCCTAGGTGATTTCAACGCGCACGACCTCTCCTGGTTTGCCTTGCAGAGAGGTGACCGGAGTGGCAGTGTTCTCGTTGATCAGCTAGATACAATTATTACACTGAACAAACCAGATACACCCACTCGCAAACCGTTCAATCCCAATACACAACCGACTTCTCCCGACGTCTCATTCTGCTCCTCCAGCTTCGCGCTAAATTGTCAGTGGATGGTCCACCAGGACATGTCATCCGACCACCTCTCATCAAGTACTACATTAACTACCAAACTTTGATCCCCAATCCGCAACGAGCCCTCTCACACTTTTCATAACTACAAGAGAGCAGACTGGGACGAAAACACAACATCAATTGAAATCGCCCTACAAGACTTTGACATCACCTTATACACATCAATTAACACAGCCACAAAACGCTTCAACACAGTACTCAATCACGCAGACAGACAACACATATTCGCCGAGTTTGTCCGCGGCTTTAATCCAGCCTTTTCGGTCAATATGACCCGCCGAGTTTGTCCGCGGCTTTAATCCAGCCTTTTCGGTCAATATGAAGCGGAAAATTCCGCAGCAATCCACCTCCTTAATTTACTCTCCACCAACAACCGAATCACTCAGATTTAAATCCTTAATGCAGAAATAGATTCAGATATCCGGGAGCAACAGACGAACCTATGGCGAGACGTGCTTGCAAACACTAACTTCCGAATCTCACCATCAAAATTATGGAAACTCATTAGGAGCATCAACAACACAAACACGAACCACATAGAAACACATGGGGGAATCCTTCCACCCTACACACACACCATACCATCAGACCAACAACAAGCAGACATATTCTACAAACACTATGCAAACACTTGCCACCCACCAAACCACTCAGACAACAGGAGGATACTCAAACAGCTTCACAGTTTGCAGATTGATCCAAACATGGAAACTCCCTTCACACCAGCCATGACAACAGCCGCCATCCGCCAGACGGAAAATTCCTTGGCAGCGGGCCCAGACGGCATATCATAGCTACGTTCACCTTAAACATCTAGGGCCACACGCCATCGCAGCCCTCACAGACATCTTTAACTCTCCCATACTACACAATACAATACCCAACACCTGTAAACGAGCTAAAATCATCCCCATCTTGAAACACAACAAAGTTCCTACAAATTCAACCTCATACAGACCCATTCCCCTCCTCCAATCCCCTCGAAAATTTTGGTGAGACAGGTTCTTAACAAAATTAATGCACACATCCCACTCTCCCCTACGCAACATGGCTTCAGAGCTCAACACTCCACCACCACGGACCTCACCAACTTCACCCAGACCATCCATGAAGGCTTGAACTAAAAGATGCCAGCCAAACGAACCTTGGTATGCGCTATTGACATAAGTAAGGCCTTCGACACAGTTCCAAGACACGTCCTCATGAACAAAATACTCAACACCCACATCCATCCAAATTATAAGAAGTGCTTGCTAATTTCCTCTCCAGTAGACATGCACACACTGTCTACAACAACAATCTTTCGCGAATCCACAACTTCCCTAATATTGTCCCACATGGATCCGTGTTATTTTCCACTCTTTTCAATGCCTTTATGCACGACCTACCCATGCCCACAGAACCCAACACCCACATCAGCTCATACGCGAACGACCTCACAATAATTACACAACACAACAAACACGAGACCGCAGCTGCACACCTCCAGCAGTATCTGAACTCCCATCAAGTCTGGCTGCTGGACAACAGAATGAAGGTGTCTGCAAGCAAGTCGTCTCTCACACTGTTGACTCCGGATAAGTGAACATAGCATCCACCCCCATGTCACGCTCAACAACACCCCCATTCTTCACAGCCCCACTACAACCATCCTTGGAGTAACTTATGACACGGGGATGACATTTAATCCTCACATAGCTATAACATTGGCACCAAAACCAAATCCAGACTGATCATGTCATGGGTACTCACTACAACCTCCTATGGTCACTCAAAGGAATAAATTACAACACTATACAAACAATTTATCAGGTCGTTATCTCCTATGCAACCACCGTTTGGTCTTGGAGTTTTCACCCACACATATTAACTCCCTGCAAAGGATGCAGAACGCGGCCTTGCGCATCGCAACGGGCTGCACACAGACTACTTCCATTCTGCACTTGCATGTAGAAACCAAGGTCCTCCCTCTCAAGCATCATCTTTATATGAGAGGGACCCAATTCTTCAACAAGATCTCAGACCCGGCACGCCCCTGCCACACCCTACTTGACCCTCGTCCAACCAGCCGACGCCTACATAACACACCGGCAACACACTTTGGCTCCCTTTATGCCACCATTCCTGAACCTACAGATAACACATCTATGCACACACTTTACAGCCCTTGCATTAGATGAACACAGAGTCAACACGATCTTGCAGAGCCAATCGCTTGGGGTGGACGTGGAGAAGTTGGGGCTGCCCAGGGGTGACAAGGACCACCTGTCGAGGCCGTGGTGCGAACACCGCACGGCCCTACATTCATACTAGCATAAACTGGGAAATGTACCTTCCAATCTCTGCTTGCAGTGCCGAGGTTCACCCGATTTGGTCAAACACGTAATGACGTCAGGCCCAACTGTCGCACCCGGTAGGCTCCACCATAGCATCACGTCAGTGCGTGATCAATGGGAGC
>SDVV010013745.1:0-15019 GCA_016164225.1 Gammarus roeselii | reverse complement strand
TGTGTGTGTGTGTGTGTGTGAGTGTGAGTGTGAGTGTGTGTGTGTGTGTGTGTGTGTGTGTGTGTGTGTGTGTGTGTGTGTGTGTGTCCAGATGTGTTGCTTCTTCGTGTGCTTTTTTGTTGTACAGTGTGCTGTTCTAGCATTTATTTGCATATATTTTTTTTTTGTCATTCATGCGGATGGTTCATGTGATAGCCAATAGTGCGCACTAATTCCAGTTCCTATACCAGTGTTTACAGTGCTGTTCTCAATAGTATGCTGGCGAGCATGGCTGTGCTGGCCTCCCCCGGCTCTGCTGCTCCTCACTTGCTGTGGTCCTGCTGGAGGGGGCTGCAAAGGTAAGATACAAAGGTAAGAGACCACCCTTTCAGTCTGACCTCTGTGTTCTGCAAGAGTTTGGAAAAGATTATTGTTTCCGGTCTGATCAAGTTTTCAGAGAGTAATGAGATTCTCTCCCCTTACCAGTTTGGATTCCAGAAATTTTGGTCTACTGGGGATCAGCTTCTCTTGGCTTATTCAGATGTTTTTGACTAGGTGGATAATGGCTTTGTTGTGGATGTTGTGCTGCTTGATTTTTCAAAGGCATTTGATGTGGTTTCTCATGATGTGTTGATTCACAAGCTGAGGGAGGTGGGGGTTGGGCCAGTTTTGCTTGGCTGGATTTGTTCATTTTTGGCTGGTCATTCATTGAGGGTTGCCGTAGGTGGGTCTCACCGTGTCTCACCTGGAGCCCCCGAATCCCGCAGCGATCCCTGCTACAAGGTCAGACAAGGAACCAAACCTGCAGGGCACAGGGAAAGCAGGAGAGCACGGGAGGCAAGCAAGGCATGTGCCAGTCACCAAGTAAAGACACCGGAGGCACGGGACGGCAGGTGAAGACAATGCGACCGGAAACGTGCATGCCAGTAACATAAAAGAAAAAACCATGAAAGACAAAACTTACAACTAGAAAAACAAAAGAAAAAACAAAAGTGCATTTATATATAGGTACACAATACAATACAACAAACTATGATACACACTTCAACAAATGCACACACCCAAATAAGATCATCAAGCAAACTAAAAGAATATATTTGTTCATACCAGTCACCAAAATGACAATTTAAAAAGAAAAGAAAACTTTAGTCAGTCATAATATAAGAAAAAAACATGTGAAATTGATGAAAGAAGACCAATTTCAAAATTAGAAACTGTAGGAGCACAAACAACATCTGCCAGCAAAGAATTCCCCAAGGCTATACGTCTACAATTGAAGGAAAGCTTTCTCACATCTGTTGTGCATCCTGTAGGAAGAAGTTTTAACCCATGGCCGCAAGTTTTGAAGTGAATTGAGAGAGGTGGTTAGTGGTGTGTCACAGGGTTCTGTGCTGGGCCCTGTGCTATTTCTGATCTATGTTAATCATATCACAAATAAAGTACTGTTTTTTTCAAGGCATTTGCTTATGACTACAAGCTGTACCTTTAATACAAGAGGGTGAAGGAGTCTGCAGTTGCTGGTGTGTCATATCAGCAGTCCGATTAGGATAGAGTTAGCACAGTTGCTTCATCTTAGAACTTGAGGCTGAACTCAGAGAAGTGTGTAGTGTTGAGGTTTGCTTGTGGGTTTGCCAAGTGGACTGATGGGAATCCACTGGCTTTGTACTTTCTGAGTGGGATTCCATTAAAGTTTGGTGGGATTCCATCAACCACCACAACAAATTCCCCACAGGGACCTTGATGTGGTGGTTGATGTAAAGCTGAAGTTACACTATCAAGTCAGAGAGATGGTGGGTAAGGCATCAGGATTGGCCAACAGCCTGCTGAGATCCACTATTTGATGTAGACCTCACTTCATGGTGTCCCTCTTTGTGATGCACATCAGGCTTCTCATGGATTATTGTTCGTTGGTGTGGAGTGTGGGTTTTCTTGGATATTTGAGATAGCTCGAGTCTGTGCAGAGGAGATGGACACAAAGTGTGGATGGTCTGGCTGAGTTGGATTACTTCTCCAGACTGAAGCGACTTGACTTATTTTCTAAAAGAGGAAGGTTTCTCATGGCGGACCTTATTGAATACTGGAGAATCATCTGCGGGTTGAATGGTGGCGCCGACCTCGGGGGTATTTTTCAAAGGGCTCCTGATGCAAGAACACAAAGCCATCCCTGTAAGCTTTTGATGCCAGCTTGTGATACAGACATCAAGAGGAGATTCTTTGGAGCACAATGTGTTCAGTTATGGAACATCCTTCCAAGTTTTGTGGTGGAGTCAGATTCCCTGAGTGCATTCAAAGGGTTGCTTGTGGAGTTTCTGAGTAATGTTCTGTTTGAGTTTGTTCAAGTTGGCAGAGGTTCTTCCGTAACATTGTAATGGGACTTCCATCTCATTTGTTTCCCTCTAATCATGTGTCCTTTTTGTTATAGATGACTTGTTGGTCTATGATAAGGGGGTCATCAAAAGCAGCTACTGTTGCAACGCCGTGTTAGCAAGCTGTTGCTACTAGTTAGCTGACCACCAGCTGGTCCAGCAGCAGAAGAGGAGCCCAAGGGTGAGCTTCAATTCAATGCGATTTATACTGAATGGTCATGAGTTTTAACTTGCTTGCCCACTAATTGTTGTCTGGACAGTTTACTGAGCTGTAGAAAATGAGTAAAGTGAATTTCAGAGCAATGTGTTGTGATTATTGTTTGCACAAATTTAAAAGACCTTGTGCTTACATTTGTCGAGTAATTATAGTAAGGTTCATTCATGAAAACCATGGGCCTAATAATTAAATATTGACTTTGGGGTTGTGACACTTTGCCCATTGTGTCTCATTCTACTGCTACATCTTTGGAAAGAAGTTAAAACAGCATAGAGGTGCAATGTAGCTTTATGTATGATTGCTTTATGTATGATTGCTTTATGACTGTTGTTTGCAGGAAGCCCCAAATCTCTGGCACCAAACCTTCGCCCAAGCCTTCACCCAATTATTGCCCAAGTGTTCTTCACACTTTACACAGTTGCCCATGTCCCCTGTGTTCACTGGATTCTAGTTACCTGTTTGGTATTTACTAGCTGTATGATGAGGTGGTGATGCCCAAGTCTGATTAATTTAGAGACTGTCTATGCGGGACATTTATATAGGGAGCTGGTTGTGTGCCCCTATTGCCACGCACTTCAAGGTATAGTCTAGTAGGTTAATAAAATATTGAAGCTGTGGTACCCACTCCTCAAACCAATATCAAGGAGACCATAAGCAGAGTTAGTCAAGCATTGACAGGGTTGGCAGTCTACAGCCCATAGTAGCAAGTTGGTTCGTTCTGTTGCGGTAGGTTGGAGCTCTACGCGGTAGCGGCGGTGCAATTGGGTCAAATCCGATTGGAGCACTTCTGGGAGTTGAACCCTGAGATAGTCACCTGTTAATGATAGTGGAACCCAATCTTTTCCCAACTGGGAGCTCCTGCTCAACAGTCATATTTTGCAGCCTAGCCTTTCCCTACTATTGCCCTAGGGAAAAAGAGCATGGTTCTTACAATGGAGTATGGCTACCTTGAAGGTTTTTGCTGACTGGCAGTTTTGTCATAGCCTTTCCTGGAAGCTCAGATTGCTCTTGTTGGGCCAGCATTACCACTTGTGCTATTTAATAGTTGACAGAGGAAGGCCCACAACCTATTTCAAGAGTGATACTTGTAGCTCACTCCACTAGCCTTTGAGCCAGTTAGTCCGCGGGTGTAGAAGCATATAATTCATTGTTGATGAGCCAGGAAGCAAACCTTCCACTGTTGGCTTTGCATGCTAATACCATTGCAAGATTTAGTTTCATCCCTTAGAAACATTTCCAATAATATCCACCAAAACATTCTAATCTGCTTTGCACATAGTTTAGGTAGGTTTTGCTTTTGTTGTTTGTGATACTACATAAATAGCTGTGATCCGGTTACAAGTAAGTGGTATTGTTTTTGTTTGTAGTTAGTGAAAGCAGTCATACAGCTGCAGTAGTAACAGGCATACAGCTGTTCAGAAATTAGATTGATAGCAGTCATAAAGCTGCCACTCAGTTATATTAGATTAGGAGAGCAGTTTTCAACTGTTGAATAGGTCTGTAGTTCAATTTAAATCCATTACTGCTTAGTTGGAGGGATAATTTAAGCAGCTGCATATACCATTATAGGAAGGGTAGTTAACAGCAATAGTATAGTAGGAGCTGCACCTAATAGTAGGGTGTTATCACGGGTAGGAAGGCAGGAGTGGCCTTGTGCACTTATTGGTTGATCCAATATGTTGTTCCTATTCTAGGGGAATTACATTCAATAATTGCATATAATTCAATAATGATATCATCCACTATACAATCATAAAGCCTAGCATTTGTTTGGTGATTTGGTGTTGTGTGCAGTAATTAGGATATTGCAAATACAGAACAAATCCCTGATGAGCAGAAAGCCTTGCAAAATACAGATCAGATTTCTGATGATCACAAATCATATCATTATGATGTACACAATCCAAATCCCATAGCATATGTAAATTGGTGCAGTGACCAGGATTCGAACCTCGTTTTTGATGATGTACACAATCCTAGCTCTGGATCTACCTGCTGGATGCACCACCTCCCCCCCATCTTTTTTTTGTATATTTATATATTGCTGTGATGCTATACTCTTTTTTGTCCGTTTTTGTGGATGCTGATCATGAGGCCCTTACCCACATAATTTTTTTCCTGGAAATTTAGTTGGATGTGTGACTAAAGTATTAGTTTCCCAGGTTCTGAATGGTTTAGACTCATCTTCTGCCCCTGGACCTGATGGCATTCACCCTGGTGTTTTGAAGTCATGTTCTTGGCAGCTGTCCTTGTCCCTGTCTCTGATTTTTGCAAAATCATTGGGCTCGGGAGTTTTACCGGAGACCTGGAAGGAATCTTGTATTGTTCCTATATTCAAGTCTGGTTCAAGAAGTAACCCTCTCAATTAAGAACCTGTGAGTCTTATAGTGTCCCAGATTGTGTCTTTTCTGGAAGATTCTGGCATTTTGTCTGAGGGTCAATTTGGTTTCAGGGTGGGAAGGAGCACTGAAGACCAACTTTTGCTTACTTATGGTGAGGTTGCTGATCGGGAAAATTAAGAAATTGTTGTTGATGTGGTCTTTCTGGATTTTTCTCAAGTGTTCAATGTGGTCAGTCACTTGGTTTTGTTGGACAAACTGAGATATGTGGATATTCTGGATGGACTGTAGGATTGGATTCCTAATTTTCTGATAAGGAGGCGAATGTGTGTTTCTGTGGGGGGAGTTGTCAGTGACTTCCATGAGATGACAAGTGGTGTGCCCCAGGGTTCTACGCTGGGTCAGCTCTTGTTCCTGCTATATGTCAATCATGTTGCAGCAGGTGTGGCTTGTGAGTAGAAGGCCATGCTAACTCAAAACTTTATTTGAGTTTCCCCCGCAATGTACAAGCAGTTCGCCTGAATGTGTCTTCCTTGCAGAGGGATCTGAATTTGTTAACATTGACAAGTGTGTCTTTATGCATTTCTACAGGGGCCATTTTGAATTGGACCAGATTGATGATAGAACTGCATATAATTTTAATGGTGTAGTACTTGAGCTTGTTGATTCCTTTAGGGACTTGGGAGTGCTTGTTGACTCAAGGCTGCCGTTCCATCTCCATGCAAGGAGTGTTGTAAGAAAGGCTTCCACTCTGGCGACCAGTCTGCTCTGCTCTACTGTCAATAGGGTAGTTCTGTTTTCATGGTCTCTTTGTTTATTACTCATATGAGACCCATCTTGGACTACTGCTCATGTATGTGGAATGAGGGATATTTGGGGGATCTGAGATTGTTGGAGTCTGTGCAGAGGAGGTGGAGCAGGGAGATTGATGAGCTGGGGGAGTAGACTATGGTGAGCAGCTCAAAACAATGCAGTTGTTTTCTGTGAGGGGGAGGTTGTTGCGTTCAGATCTTGTGAAGTGTTGGAAGATTTTTCATTGTTCTGTTGATTCAGGTTTTCTGCTCTGTTTGACAGAGCACTGGATGTTGGCACACGTGGGCATTCTTTCAAGCTGGTGGTTCCTTGCTGTCAGACGGACTATAAATGCAGATTCTTCTATTCCTGCTGTGTGCAGATTTTGAACCGGCTGCCCGCTGATGTGGTGCCGTGTGATTCATTTAGTCGCTTCAAGAGGGCCCTCGAGGAGGAATTGGGGGCAGTTCTGTATGAGTTTTGCTAGACCCAATTTGATGTGATACTGTGGCTTTTTTATGTGTTGCTGACAGTTGTTTGCAGTCGTTGATATCTTTGTTGTTTTGTTCTCTTTGGACCTTTTGAGCGCATTCGGACCAGCGTCCTGCTGCAGTGCTTGTACCTTTGTTGTAGTGCAAGCCCTCTTCAGTTAACCAATTGTTGTAATTTAAGATTTGTCAGCCTGTTTTCAGCTGAATTGGTAGTAATTGGGGTTGCAATTTAGCCCTACACTTTCATTGTCCTTATTTAAACTCTGTTCATTTTTTCTCAGTCATAATGTAGGGAAAAGGTAATACAGTTACAACTCGTCACCAGCTAAATATTGTTTCTCACTTCATGTTCTGCTACTATCTGATGCCTACTACCAGTTGGGGCGTTCTCTGCTGGAGAGTGTGTTGGGTTTGTAATGAGATATGTTACCTAACATTTTCACCTTGTGTTGGTTTTAGCAATGTGACCACAGTGAGATTAAACATATATTGTTCTAGTGTTAAATTCTAAGTGTAGATGTGTTTGTAGTGGTGCAAGGTTTACTTATAAATAGATGTCAAATATAATGTATAAGACTCAAATGAACATAACTCCCTGACATGTCTATGATGCTTAATGAGAGATTTCTTCAGTACCTACCCTCTAAACCAACTTTTAAAATAATTTTTGAATTGCAGGCAAATTGTTCCATTGTAAATATTCAACCGGATTTGGATTTTGCAATATTGTGTGAATCGGTGCGGCAGCTGGTCTGTTTCTCTGGTGGATGGATCTGCTGGTGCTGGCAGCTGCTTCTGCTACCTATTGCTGAGATTCGTGAGCTTTGCAGCCTTCCCTGTAGCAGACACCTCAGGGATTAGATTACTGTACCTCAGCTCCCCTGCTTTTCTGGCACTTGTTATAAAATTGAAGATTTTCTGTACAGTATGAAATTTTAGTCAGTCATGAGATTGTAATTTGGGATTATATTATTAGAACAAGAACACTTTCATTCTCCCTTGGTGGTACTTTGATATTGTTATACAATCTGAAACCATTTGCCAGAGGACCTTAGAGATAGATATTAGTTTTGTGCTGGTATCCAGGCCAGCCACTACTAAACTGTGCTGTTCTGTTTGATTGGTGGCGCGCTGAGGTGTACTGCCTCCCATGCTTGCGTGCCCTGATGGCAGGGCTGTTGGGGCTGGGTGGGGCTGCAAAGGTGAGAACTACTGTATGATCAGTTGCCTGGAGCACTTTTTTTTTTCTCCGCTTCATTATTTTGCCAGTCTCTGCAGTCTGGCGTGCTGTGGTAGTTGTGCTTCCTGTCATGCTCTGCACTCTGGCCTTGCTGGGGTGTGGAGTGGTCTTGGGGCAACCAAGGTGAGATACCCTATCCAACTCGGATGTAAGGAAAAGGCATAAAATGGAACCACCTGCAACAAAAGTGCTCTCATTCCCCCACTGTGTCAGACCAACCAAGAGAAAACAGTCTGAAAAAGACATCCACGTGGCATACATAAACATCCAGAACATTTTCAAAAGGCCAAGCCAAGAAGGGCAGGTTGAAGTCACCCAAAATTACCACCTCACAGTAAGCACTAAAGGTCAAGATCAGCTGGATGAGCCAAGAATTGCAAGCCTCATCATAAGATGGGAGACAATAGACAGCCAACACTTAGACATCAACATCCAGCAAGTGAATGCCAGTAACATTAGGACACTCAAGGTTGTGTACAACACATCAAACCCATCTCTCCACCAACAAGCAAACACCATGCTTGCAAACAGCGCCGTCAGTATCACCCATCACAACATCAAAACACTTTAACAAAATGAAGGATGAAGGAATGGAAGCAGTGAGCCAAGTTTTGCTCACAGCAACAACATCCAAGGCAAAGCACACAACCAAATCAATCAAGAAATACATCTTGTTCATGAGAGAATTTACATTTACTTGTCCAAACTTTAAAGTAAAATGATTCACCTCACCCCCTCAAGCAACCACAGAACCATCACCCCCGCCACCGCCACTACCATCAAGAACAGGACCACCCAAACTGGACAAATACTTGCCAGCAACCTTTTTGATGCTGACTGGAAGGTAGAAGCAACTGTGTCATCAGAACTAGACATGCCTAATACTCAGGTGAGGCACTTGTCAGCAGTTAATATATATTGGATAGGTGGGAAGGAAGAAGCAGGGTGATGCCTCCCAGGAGACATATACCTTTGCTTCAGAATTATGAATAGTGAATGGTCACAACTGAACTTCTGTAAGCTTTGTTGTAAAAGATTGAGCCTTGAGACTCACAATAAACCTAAGAAGGAAGACTATCTTGCAAAGGGCATAAGGGTCATGCTAAAAATTTGTGGATGCAAATTTATGGGTCCTTACATATTTACCGTTGGCAAAGGTTCATTCTAGAATAATTCCATGAATAGTTCAGATGTAACATTGATTGTGTTCGAGTGTAAAGCAAAGACATGAAAGGAGATTAAGGGTAGGCAACTAGGCATGGCACCTTATTGCAACAACTTACTTACTTGGATACTTGGAGTTTCTTTACCGTTCACAGCAGGTCACAGCGTAGCTGCCACCTAGCCCACATCATTGACACTCTCCACTTGTGCTGTGGCACCAGCATTTACATGTTGTAGCCACATTTGCCAGTCGGATCCCGACTTGGCATTGTGGTTAAGCAGGGAGTTGTCCCCACAGTGAGGGTATCCATTAATTTGCGGTTGATCTGGAACACAGCTGTGGTATTAATCTAGTTGGCTTTTGAACCTCAAAATGCTTTCTGTAGCTGACAGTTGTGTCACCCGGTTGATCTCACGTATTTCCCATGGCATTTGGTTGAATACCCTTTGGATTGAGTACAGCCTCAAGGCGTTTAATCTTTCATAATAGTCCATTTCCTTTACCTCCCTAATATATGAGGTCTCTTACCTTTGCAGCCCCCTCCAGCAGGACCACAGTAAGTGAGGAGCAGCAGAGCCGGGGGAGGCCAGCACAGCCATGGGCGCCAGCATACTATTGAGAACAGCAATGTTAACACAGGTATAGCAACTGGAATTAGTGCACACTATTGGCTATCACATGAACCATCTGTATGAATGACAAAAAAAAACAAAAAAAATATCTAGAACACCACATTGTACAACAAAGAAGCACACGAAGAAGCAACACATCAGGACAGACACAAACACACACAAACACACCCACACAAACACGCACCACAACCCACCACTCCAGCATCATAGCAAAATGCAGAGAAATCCAAAGCCAGGATGCCAACACGCTGCAGAAGAACCCGCCCCAACCTAGACAAACTCAAACAGAACATCACCCAAAAACTCTGCAAGCAACCTCTTGAATGCAGACAGGGAATCTGACTCCATCACAAAACTCGGGAGGCTGTTCCACAACTGAACACATCATGCTCCAAAGAATCTCCTCTTGATGTCCATATTACAAGCCGGCATCAAAAGCTTATAGGGATGGCCCAGAGTTCTTGCATCAGGAGCTCTCCGAAAAATACGGTCGGCGCCACCATCCAACCTGCAGTGAAGCTTCTTTGCACTGCTTGAAGCTTCTTTGCACTGCTTCAAGTCAATTCAAATCTTTCTGCTTATGTGGGATCCAGAGAGGGGAGCAATAGTTAAGGACTGGTTTTATTAGTTGTTTCCAAAGAGTCAACAATGTCCTTTTATCTCTAGCCAGAAAGGATTTCATGGCCCAAGCACACAGTCTTCTGGCACTGGCCTCAACTTTTGCAATTTGTTCATGGAAAGATGCATTGTTTTGCATTAATACGCCTAGATCATGCAGGCTTTCTTTTTCTTCTACAGATGTGTTATTGCTAGAATTATACGATGTATTGGTTTCAAGGTCAGAATTTTTTCAGTATCTCAGTGATTCTAATTTAGGTTAGTTAAATTACATATTGTTTTCACCAGCCCACTTGAAGATTTATTTCAGATCAGTTTGCACCTTTTTTACATCACTGAAGTCATTGACAATGCCTAGTACTCTGGCATCTGCAAAGCAAGAGACTGATGTATGTGGACAGCTTTGACCCAGATCATTAGCCAATATTAAGAAAAGCAGAGGTCCAAGCACAGTGCCTTGTGGGACCCCACAAGGAATTCTCCAACCACTACCACACTTAGAGTTCTGCCTTTTAGAATTTTTTTTATTCATTTGTAAACATTCCCCTGGATACCAGCATTATATAGTTTTGATAACAGTATACTATGATCTACTATGTCAAAGGCCTTTGCAAAATCAAGATAAATCACATCCACCTTTGATCCATCACACAATGCATTAATTAATTTGTCTTTGTCTAGTGCTCCAGCAGTTGAGTCAACATGCTCCTCTTACTTCTGAAACCATGTTGCATGGAGTTCTTTATTTTTTTAAGAAAATTCACTATTTGTCCTTTCATTACTCTTTCAAAGATTTTGACTACATGTGATGTCGAAGAAATTGGCCTGTAATTCGATGTTTTGTGAGGCTACCTCCTTTTGCTAGCGGGAAGATGACGGCATGTTTCAGGGTCTGTGGGACATTGGAAGTGTCCAAAGACTTCTGCCACAACATTTGTAGGGTCTTGACAGTACCTGTTTGCATTGTTTCAGAACAGCTGGGATGTCCTCTGGTCTGGATGCACTATTGCTACCTATGTTATCAATAACTTTTGTAATTTCAGAGATGTCAATGTTAAGATCAGTCTATGAAAATTCAGAGGCAATTTCAGGATTTGTATGAGCAAGCATTGAGATACTAAATACCCTTCTGTAATTCCCACTTAAGAACTCCCTCATTGCTTTGTTTTCATCTACCAGTTGACCGGATTCATCAATTAATGGGCCAATTTTATTTTTAAAGGTTGAAAATTTGACTGCATAAGCAAAGAAAGATTTGGAATTTTATGTAATTTTCCCGACAGCTTTCTTTTCATTTTCTCTTCTCTCTTGATCATGTGAACCTTTTATCCCCTTTTCAATCAAGATGATGGCTTCTTCTTGTTTTATGTGTCTAAAAGAGTTTACTTTGTTGCAAAGATTGTTCTGTTTTATTGCTTGCTTCTTCATGAGCAATTTCCTATTAGAATAATACTTGCTTCTTTTGGGAATTTTTATTTTTATTGGCACATGTTGTACACACACCTGCAACAGTATATCATCAAAGTTATTCTTAGCTTCCTCCACACTGTTTGCCTGATCAATGAATTGTTTCGAATCAATATTGGACAGAGATTGGTGTATATTTACCCTATTTATATCTGCACAAGATAGGCAAATTGCAGCATATTAATAAGTTATTCAAGTAGGAGGATAATTTCTACTCCTTTAGATCACAGGTGAATGATTGATTGTCAAAACATATTCCCAAAATCAAAAATTTGTTGGAGCTAGAAAATTCAGAGAGGAGCTTTGTAAATTAGTAACTAGAATTATGAATTCACATCATGCTTTTACTTGACTGTGTTAAAGAAATACTGAAAAATTGGTATCTGAGATCTACAGGTATCATGAGATTGTCAGTCAACAAGTTACTTGAGTGTTACAATGCATACCATTCTGAAAGAAATTGTGTTGACATGGTTATTGATGGAGGAGAGAAATAATCATTCTATCCTGCCAATTTGCTTTTTTGACAATAAAGGATCTGGATACAAACTGTTCAGGCAGAGTATCTGTAAAAGAGATTGCTTGAATTCATTCAAGAGGAAACTTTCAAGACTAGAGATAAAGTATGAGCAGAGGAACATGGATTCAGAATTGTCAGGTAAGTTTGAATAGTTTATAATGCAGTTGAATTTGTTATCTTCTTAGACAATTTATCAATCAAATTGGTTAAGATGTTGTTTTCTCATCCTCAACCTACCTGTTGATGCTGCTAGGCCAGGTAAAAGGACTGAGTGAAGTATGCTTAGTTATGGGGGTCACAACCTCTGCCATGGCCCAACCTCAGCCTCAACCACAGGAGGGCTGGACTTTGAGTTGATGCCCTGGGCCTAGAACTCTCAATAAATTAGCCCACTTTGAGATGGTTCAAAGGAAGGCAAGAAGCGGAGCACATTTTGGTTACATTGTTGGTTGTAGTAGAGATAAGACTCTTTGACTATATTTCCTGATGTCTTTATTGAGAATGAGAAGGGAGTAAGTCTTTGCATTTTGGATTGACTGACATGGGGTTACCCTTGACAGCTGTGAGAGTTATTCTTAGGCTTGGTATGAGCCTGGTGACCAATGTATAGTGGAGAAGATTTAATAGTTAGCTATACAGGTTCAAGCAGCTGTTCAGTTACCTGGTCACTTGGTTTGCCAAAGCTTTCTTTAGAGCAATGTCAGTAATATTGAGGGATTAATCAACATGAGAACAGGGGTTCCAACATGTGGAAGGTAAGTTGCCAATAACAGGTGATACCAGCAATACTATTGAGTCAACACTCATGGCCCACTCTTGTTTGCTCAAGGTAGAGAACTCCTCCTCATGACTATAAATCCTTGTCATCACCCACTGTTGTTGATCAGTTTATATGAAATAGAGCCTCCATTATTGCCACTAGGGCTGTTGGGCACTCATTGATCCTCTTTTACAGCTACCAAAGGCTTCAGGAAGCTTCTTTAGAGACAGAGCAGGGCTTTTGGACCAGCTCTGATGACTCTCAGCAATTGGATTGAACTATGGTGCTCATCTCCAACATAAACCTCACAAGTTAGAAGTGGCATACGGGAACTGAGATTTGTGTAAATGCATTTGTAAATGTATATAAATATTCCATAGCATTGTTTGAATACAAGTGATACAACAAAAAATCTTGAGCACCAATACAGAGAAAATGTATTGATATTCCTCAGGTGTCAGGTGCATTTATGTGTGACTATCATGTTCATCAATGTATAAATGAACACATTAAATGACCAAATCCCCTTCTTCAGGAAACCTTAGGCACAGAGTTTCCCCTAGTGGGTAGCAAGGATCCAGACAGGTCAGTTTCAACAGAGCTTGACAGTGACAATAAGTGTTTTAAACCCAGTAGAAATAGAGAGCCTTGAAAGATCTGAGGGCTTTATAGGTTGTTTGGACAGCATAAGGGGATTAAAGCCTGCAATACAAAACCTAGCCATGGATCCTCTTGTCCATACTATTGTTCATGTTCATTTGAAGGCTCTCGACTATTGTTTACAGCCATGCTCGCAAGTATATTTATGAATTAGAATATTATGCTTTCTTGCAGCAAGTTGTAATAGGGTTGATGGAGTTGTTGTAGGGCTACAATATGTTGAACTAAATTATTTGTTTTATTCTGTGTTCAGTTAGATCTTCAAAAATGTATAAATTATTCTTTCTGTTCTAGATGAAGTATATGCAATTTTATTAGGGCAACTCCTCTTCACCCAGTGCCTACAGTGATGAAAATAATGATAGCTTGATGAAACTTTTAAGAACTACCCTCCAGTTAATGATTCAGAACCTCTGATATTGGTGTGGTCAGTCAGTCTGATGAGGCATTGCCTTTTAACCAGGGAAGTGTGTTGAAATATATATAGAGCGTCTGAATTTGTCTGTAGCCAGTCTATATTGCTTTGGCTCCCTCAGTTCTTTTTTGTTTATATAATAGCTAGATGTACAAATATTTGCTAAACAAATTTATCTGAGATTGAAATTAATAAAAACAAAGTGTCCCTTAATAGCCAAATTAGTACACCGGTCTCAATCTACAAATTTATGCAGTAATATCTAGATCTGTTTGCTAGGGACCCTGATGAGTGGTTATAGGTAGACACCTAGTTTGGGCTGCCTACACTACTTCAGAGTGAAGCAAAGGCTGTCAATGATAGGTTATGTCTAAATAAACAGATCACTACTGTAAATTATCAATAGCCATGGAGGCATTATGTGCAAGCTTCCTAAATTATGGCACAGGGGCGTTCAGAAGAACATTGGTACCTCAAGTATAGTGAGCCCATTATTTCATGAGATGTGTCTCAATAGGTATTATGTGCAATCTTTCTAAATTAAGCCACGGGGGTGTTGGAAGAACCTTGCTATCAAGTATTTTGAGCACACTATCTTATGAGATATGACTCGATAGGTTGTTTGGAAGAACTGTGCTATGTCAAGCATGTTGAAACTATTTATGAGATATGACTTGATAGGCCATTTGGAAGAAACGTGCTCCTTTGAGCATGTTCATCACACTATTTTATGAGATATGACGTAATAAAAAGTATGTGCAAGCTTATAGATTTTGGCGCAACAGCCTGGAAATAATCTCAAGTGGAGGACATGTAAGTAAAGGGAATCCCAAACAAACACGCACAAAGAGATGTAAGATAGTTGTTTGAATATGAGAAGATACATATTCAGTAATTTATGATAACTTAGTTCTAGATTATCTAAGGTACCTAATCCTGTACTTAACTTGTTGATTTAGACTAAGCGGGAAAAAGTAGGAGCAAGATTGAATCATGCCCTCAACCGACGAGTACAAAAACTTGAATGATGGTTCTCGGTGACAAGCGGTAGAAATTTACACTCTTCCCTTTACCACGTTTTACTGTGTTTAGTTGAAGTTAGTGCATTATACTAGTTACGCAATGACCAAGTTTGATATTGTACAGAAGCATCAGTGTTCACTTGGACAGTACCTAGCTATTTAATCAAACTTGAGTACAAAGTCTACACATTTGATGGTTTCTTGGTTCTAGCAAAGCAAATAAAAGTTTTATTGTGTCTTAACGTGTCTTAACGCTCCCGTGCCACATAATAACTGGTGTCATAGCTATGATAAAACAACATATTTAATATAGGGAATTTGTGTCTTAACGCTCCC
>SDVV010013744.1:0-15020 GCA_016164225.1 Gammarus roeselii | reverse complement strand
ACCACCACAGTCATGACATTCAATAGACTTTACAGTCAAGCGGCATCCACAAAAAGCACAAAGTTCCCTTGAATTATCCGAGCCATCACCAGCCTCATCCTTCGCAGAACTGCTGCCCCGAACACCAGCAACAACCTGCCCACCAAGCACCCTGGAAGCACCAAAGTCAAGGCAGTCATTGAGCACAACACAAGGTGAGTTTGGCGTAGATTCCTCCTCTTGCCGGCTCCCGTCCTCCTCCAGCAGGATCCCGTCGCTTTCTACAATCACAGCACCAGGATAAGGTGCCGCACCAATAGCTGCGCCAGACTCCTTCACAGGTGTTGAGGAAGCAGCCATACCCGGAGCTAGCCGGTCAACATCCGCTTGTTATAGCCAACAAAATGAATTGTTAATTCAAACTTTCCCCAATCGGCTTTTTCTATGATGCTCTTGAAGAAGCCTCCTGCTCTCTCATCAAACACCTCCACAAACGCACCTTTCTTGAAAAGGACTCCTGACCTGTAGCAGTTTGTTGCTTTGGATCTCATAATAATGAGGGAATCGCTCAACTCATCCTCACGGCAGCGAGCAGTCAACCTCCTTGTTCGATCAGCTTGGATGCTTGGAGCCATGGATATCTTACAGATGAATACGTTATTGGAAGGTTACCAGAGTATACAATTTTTCATTATTGTTCAACAGATAGCTTTAGCTATAGGATAGCCATCTATTCAGAGTAACACAGTTATTATGTGGCACGGGAGAGTTAAGACACAAATTCGATGATGCAACTCGCTGATGACAACATGATGCAACTCGCTGATGACAACAGCATTAAACAGTATCAGTTATTATGTGGCACGGGAGCGTTAAGACACAAGTTCTAATGAACCTACTTTGACTCCAGGGAAATATTCTTGATTTGGTTTTATCAACAGAGACAGATAGAGTGGGTGATGTATCTGTTTTGCGTTCATTCCCACACAGTGTTCATCGCCCTTTAGCATTTTAGTATATTATTACTTCTGAATTGTCTTTATAGCAGCTTGCAAATGCCCAAACTTTCTTCTGGCATAAAGGAGAGTACAATCCAATTGGATCTGCTCTCAGAGAGGTTGATTGGAACTTTGATTTCAACTCTCTTGCTGTTGACGAGCCTTTTCCATATTTGCCAGCAATCCTTTGTACACTGGTGGACAGTTATGTGCCTGTTTGTTTGGGTAGACTTTGCCAACCATGGTCAGCATCTGCACCAGCCTAGTTGTTGAGGAGGAAGTCTGAAGTGTGGGTGGGGTTCAAATGTGTGAGAGGAGTTTTTGGACGGAATTACTTGCTCATGGCTGATGCACTGACAAAGTTTAATGAGTTGAATGTTGGATGCCAGAACTATGCCACCTGGAGTTGCTCTCAATATGAGCAATCTCTTGTTGACCAAATAGATTTGATGAGCAAGGTATTTGATGAGCAAGGTATTTGATGAGCAAGGTATTTGCCTCCAGTGTTCCATCAGTGTATGTTCGTCTGGATCCCTCTTCTCCAGCTACCCACCAGATGAGTGATGGTGTTATGGGGGACATTGTAGTCAGACCTGGGGATGTGCTGTCAGTCCTCTAACTTGATGGTAACTTGAGCATGGGACCAGATGACCTTCGTCCTTTGCTGTTAAAGTCCTGCTCCTCTGTTTTGGCCTATCCACTTTGTCTAATTTATGATACGTCTTTGAAGGACGGTTCTTTACCACATTTGTGGACATAGTCTAGAGTTGTACCTCTGTAAAAGCCAAATCTTGATATGACCCTCTAAATTATTGCCCAGTGAGTGTGACCTAAGTTTGCTGCAAATCAATGGACCATATAATAGCTTCTCATTTGACATCCTATTTGGATGGTAATGGGATCCTTTCCAAAGATCAATTTGGATTTTGGAAAGGCAGGTCAACTGAGGATCAGCTCCTACTTACTTATGGAGATGTGTCCCAGTGGGTGGATCAGGGTCTTGATGCAGACGTGGTTCTTCTTGACTCCTCTAAAGCATTTGATGTTGTGTCCCACTCTGTGTTGTTGCATAAGTTGCAGTGTCTGGGCATTTCTGCTCAGCTACTGTTCTGTATATCAAGTTTCCTAACTGCCAGGGAAATGCGAGTTGTTTGTGGGGGAGCAGTTAGTGGTCCCAGGCCTGTTGACAGTGGTGTGCCAAAAGGTTCAGTACTTGGCCCGGTATTGTTTCTAATTTGTCAACTATATCTCATTGTCTGTGTCATGTAAGGTTAAGGCCTTTGCTGATGATTATTATAAGTTGTACTTGCAGTTCTCTAGGGGAAGTTTGGGTGACATTAGTCAGGATGTTTCTTCTCTGCAGCAGGATTTAAATCTAATCCATGATGTGGCCTCTTCTTTGAACCTGAAATTAAATACCAGCAAATGTGTGATGTTGCATTTCTTTGGGGAAACTTTGAATGGTTGAAGTTGGGTGATGTGGCTCAGTACAGTTTGGGTGGTAATCTTTTGTCATTTGTGGTAGAGTCTCATAGAGACTTGGTGTTATTGCTGATACCAAGTTAAAGTTTCATAACCATATTCATGCTGTGGTACAAAAAGCTTCAGGTCTGGCTAACAACTTACATAGGTCCACTGTTAATAGGAGCTCTGATTTCATGGTATCTCTTTTTGTATCTCATATCTGCCCTGTACTAGACTATTGCTCCTGTGTTTGGAATTTGAAGTTTGTTGCTGATCTGAGGATTCTGGAGTCTGTTCAGGGTTGTTGGACTAAGAAGGTTGATGGACTTGCGGATTTGTCTTATGCAAGTTGCCTGTCTAGATTGAATTTGTTTTCAATCTGTGGGAGACTGGTAAGATCTGATCTCATGAAATATTACAAAGCATTTGCTGATGATTATGCTGTAGGCAGGGTTGATGTGGGCTTGTCAGGAATGTTTACTTCTGCTCCTTATCATTGTACCCACGGGCATGGATTTAAACTTCATTCTCCATGATGTGCGTCAGATGTGAGAAAGAGTTCCTATAATTGCAGACGAATAGCCTTTTGGAATTCCTTACATGCTGAAGTTGTTCATGCTCTTACAATTTATTGTTTCAAAAGTGGTCTTCTGTTGTCAATTCCACACATTCTCTTCTTGTTGTTATGACTGAAGTCTTCTTATTTTATCTTTTTGTCATTTTTGGTGAATGATTATGTACAGTTGTTTCCTTTTAGATTGCTTGTTCATCATGTTAAATTTTGTCCATTTGTGGAAATAATGTGTTGTATATTTGTTATGTTTGCATGTAGCTTTATGCATGAATATGTTACCTTTATATTGTTTTTCTTCTTGTAACTGGCATGCACACTTCCAGTCGCATTGTCTTCACCTGCAGTTCCATGTGTCTGGTGTCTGCACTTAGAGACTGACGCATGCTTTTCTTGCCTCCTGTGCTCTCTTGCTTTCTCCCCGTGCCCTGCAGATTTGGCTCCTTGTCCTGACCAGCCCTGGCGTTGGGGCTGTGGCAAGAGGCTGGGGGCGTCAGGTAATTAGAGGAGCCTTGCGCAGCTTTTGTGCTGCCCTGAATTTACCTCTTCGCGCTGCCCACCCAACTGCTGGTGTTCCTGGGCATGTGCAACCTACTTGGCCAACTTTGAACCCAAGATAGCTACATACCAAGTAAGTATAGTTGGGATTGGATGCTGGTGGTCACCATGTATGCTACTGGTGTACTTTGATCATACAACCCACCAATGGCAACGATATTATATATTTCGTGATTTTTATAAAAATTGGTGAGCCATTATCAGGCCGCTCTTGTTATTTCAGAATTTTAACAGTATTCACAAGAATCGAAGTGAGAAGTTCAAGCGCAATGGTAACCCTAAGCATCATTGTCACTACCCAGTGAGCATGTGCATAGTTTAATGTCTCAAAGTAATACAAAATCTCTATATTCTCCTTTAAGCTCAATATTGGCTACAAATTTTATTTGTCAAGTTCAGTGGTGTTAAGAGTTCACATTAGATTCATATATTTTAGTTCGTGTGGTTGGTGTCTGATGTGGAATGCCTGGTTCTGGCTGCAGGGGTGTCCGGTGGTGCATTTTTGGTATCGCCTGCTGCCTGAGCAGACAGACGCAACCGTAATTCGACCTTGAAGCTGCAGTGCTCGTCAAAGCAGTCTCTTACTTTTTACCTTTGCAGCCCCTTAAGCAGTGCTACAAGCAAGTGAGGAGCAGCAAAGCTGGGGGAGGCCAGCACAGCCATGAGCGGCATTTAAATATTGACCAACAATAATCCATGAGAGGCCTGATGTGCATCACAGAGGGACACCATGAAGTGAGGACTAAGGAAAATAGTGGATCTCAGCAGGCTGTTGACCAATCCTGAAGCCTTGCCACCACCTCTCTGACATGATGGTGGAATTTCAGTTTTACATCAACCACCACACCAAGGTGCCTGTGGGATTGAACAAACTCTTATGAAATCCCCCTCAGTCCACAGTACACTCGGCAAATTCACAAGCAAACCTCAACACCACACACTTCTCTGAGTTCAGCCTCAAGTTCCAAGACTAAGCAACTGCACTCTATCCAAATCTAACTGCAGATATGACACACCAGCAACTGCAGACTCTTTCACGCTCTTGTACCACAGGTACAGCTTGTAGTTGTCAGCCAATGCTTCAAAAGAACACAGCACTCTACTTGTGATGTGATTAATGTAGATCAGAAATAGCACAGAGCCCAGCACCAAACCCTGCAGCATACCACTAACCACCTCTCTCGGCTCACTACAACATCCACCAACAGCAACTCTCAAAGATTGACCAGTCAAAAACAAACTAATCCAGCCAAGCAAAACTGGCTCAACTCCCACATCCCTCAGCTTGTAAATCAACTCATCATGAGAAACAACATTGAATGCCTTTGAAAAATCAAGCAGCACAACATCCACAACAAAGCCATCATCCACCTAGTCTGAAACATCTAAATAGGCCAGGAGAAGCTGATCCCCAGTGGACCAAAATTTATGAAATTCAAACTGGTGAGGGGAGAGAATCTCATTACTCTCAAGAAACTCAAACAAACGGGAAACAACAATCTTTTCCAAACTCTTGCAGCACAAAGAGGTCAAACTGACAAGACGGTAGTTCGGAGGATCAAACCTTGACTTACCCTTGAACAGGGGGATCACAATTGACTCCAGCCACAAGTCTGGAAGAACTCCACAAAGCAATAACCTTTGAAATAGAATTAACGAAGGCCCTGACAGTGCACACGCACAATTTTTCAGAAGCTTTGGATGTAAGCCACTGGGCCTATGGCCGACAAAGTGACTAGAGCCAACAACATGCTAAGCACCTGAGCATGAGTGACAACAGGATCAGGCATCCCTCCATGGAAGACCTGATTGGGAGCTGGATTAGGAGGAGCATCAATAACAAAAATGGAAGCAAATGCATCAGCTAAAGTTTCAGTCAAGACCTGGGGCAGTCAACATACTCACCACCAGCAGCGTGAAGAGGACCAATGGATAAATAACCCTTTTTAATTGCGGATGTACGAGTGAAAGAGCTTTAGACACTCGCAAAATTGATCCACGAGATGCTCTCCTCATGCTGAGCATGACTCTGGATGGCAAAGGTTCGATACTGATGGTTCAAGAAGTTAAATACGCCCATTTCCAGTACAGAACAAGGATCTCTCTACCAAAGGAAGCTCTCACATGCTCCAAGTCCTGCCAGGCAAGAGATCTCTGTTGCATCAACCGCCGAGTTGGATGAACAGACCACGGCACGGACTGGGCTCCACTGTGAACGGGAGCACGGGAACATGTAGATCAACCAACCCCATCAGAATGGACACCAGGTGCATAAAACAACTGTTGACCAACAAGTAAATACATTTCAACTGCCAATCAATATCAAACAGGGACCCCGATATTGCATCATATTTTCCCTATGCTAGAGGTACCTTCCTCTCTGAAAAAAGTCAACATTTTGCTCCAGTTCCACATGGAAAAGATAGTCGATCACAACAGGAGAGTGCATACAACAAGGAAATGTGGCCGGTCTTTTGTGGTTTTTAATGTTGTCACCATCTGGATGCTTCAGTTGTTGGAGTTGGGTATTCTACTTCCCTGCCAGGCATGCATTAAGATTTGCCTAAGTGATACATTTGAGACTATCCATAAACCAGTCCTTCAGACTAGTTTCATGCAATGTGTATCCTGTGCTACAGACTTGACCATACATCACATCACGGCTTTTGCCTCACATTTCTTCTTCCTTTGTTAACATCTCAGGCTATGATGTAATCCAAGGCTATACTGATGGTGTATCACAAGAGCATGGTGTATGCATTTATGTAGCTAATTTGCTGAAGTACCTGGTAGTTGACACGGCGCTGCCAAATGTTGCCACTACCCATTTGACAGACTTGGGTATCTTCTGTTTGGTGGTTTACTGTCCTCCATCATTTGGTGCTCTGAAAAATTCTAGGTTGATTAGTCTCATGATTGATTGTTGTGACAGCAGGGAGGTTCTTATAATGGGTGATTTTAACCTTCCTTCCATCAATTAAATGGAACCAAAACGTGTTAGATTTCCATGTTACTCCTACTGACCATGAGTTCCTGGAGTGTTTTAACACAATTGGTCTTACACACACCCTGACTTCGAGAACTATTCTGGATTTTGTTTTATCAACAGAGACAGAGAGGGTGGGTGATGCATCTGTTCCGCCCTCATTCCCTCCATGTGTGCATTGTCCTTCAATTCTTCAGTGGTTTTACATCCAAATTATATTTTTTACATCCAGACAATGTTGCAACATTTCTCTGGCATAGAGAGAAGTACAATCCCATTAGGAAAGCCCTAGGAGAGATTAATTGGGATTTTGAGTTTGATTCCCTGACTGTTGACTACTGTTTCATATACATACAAGGTGTGCTTCTTGCACTCGTGGATGGACATGTTCATCTGGGTAGACCTCCCTAACCGTGGTTGGCATCAGCACCAGCCTAGTTGTTAAAAGGTAAATCTAGAGCGTGGGCTGAGTTCAAGCAAGTTAGAAGAGTGTCACTCTCAATATGAGAAGTCACTTGTTGACCAAATTAAAATTAAACCTAAATTATTTCATATACGAATGAAAAAGACTGGCTCTCCCTCTGTTGGTGAAGTTGATCAACAGTGATGTGGTTACTGACCCTCTCTTGATGTGTGATATTTTTTACTCTGATTTTTCATCAGTGTATGTTTGTCTGGACCCCACATCTCCTGCTCCCCACCAGGTGAGTGATGGTGTAATAGAGCTCATTGTAGTTAGACCAGCTCATGTGCTGTTGGTGCTCTCTGGACTTGATGGGAACTCAAGTATGGGACCAGATAATCTGCATCCATTACGGTTAAAGTCTTGCTCCTCAGAGTTGGCATATCCACTTTTATAAATTTTTAATAGGTCCTTGGTGGAAGAATCCTTGCCTTGCCTGTGGAAATTGTCAAATGTTGTTCCCTTATACAAGGTCAAATCAAGGGTATGACCTTCTGAATTATCGACCTGTAAGTTTGACGTCTGTTTGCTGCAAATCAATGGAGCGTATAATAGTTTCACAATTGACATCGTACTTGGAGGCTAATGGCATTCTTTTGGAAGATCAGTTTGGGTTCCAGAAGGGGAGGTCAACCGAGGACCAACTCCTACTTATTATGGAGATGAATCTCACTGGGTGGATCAGGGACTTGTTGTGGACTTAGTTCTGCTGGACTTCTCAAAGGCATTTGATGTTGTGTCCCACTCTGTGCTGTTGCAGAAGTTGCAATGTCTGGGTGTTTCCATACAACTACTGCTCTGGATTTCTGATTTCCTGACTGCCAGGGAAATGAGAGTTCTTTGTGGGAGGGCAGTTAGTGGCCATAGGGCCGTTGCCAGTGGTGTGCCGCAGGGCTCTGTACTTGGTCCTGTTTAGTTCCTGATTTATGTGAATTATATCTCTTCCTCTCTGTCATGAAAAGTCAAAGCTTATGCTGATGATTATAAGTTGTAGCTACCTGCAATTTTCCAGGGTATAAATGGGTGACATAAAGCAAGGAGCTTTTACCGTACAGCAAGATATAAATATAATTCACGATGTGGTCTCTTCTTGGAACCTGCAATTAAATGCCAGCAAATGTACTGTGAAGAGTTTTTCCCGTGGAAATTTTGACTGGTCCGATTTAGTTCATGAGGTTTGGTATAAATTGGGTGATGATCCCTTGTCCTGGGATGGGGAAGAGTCATGAGGAGTGGGTGGAGCTCGATTCAGGTTGCTTTGAGGAGTCCGATGCCGAGAGTGTAGGTTCCGGTGGTGGTTTGGTGGTGGCAGAGCCATGTGGGGATGGTGATGCTTCCAGCACAAGCTCAGTGGAGTCTGTGGTTCAAGCACTGGAGGAGTTCAGCAAGGGAAAAATTTCGGCCTTGGATGTGCAGAGAAGGGCAAGTCAGGGGGAGGGGGCACTTCTCGATGTGGCGCGGCTTCTTTGATGCAGTCTACCCCTGTGGACGCTGGTGCTCCTGAGCAACACTGCTTGCCGTCGTCCCCGCCTGCACCTGCTGTGGATCTGCTGTCCTTGCCTTTGTAGTCGGCTGGGGTGCCTGGTGGCTCTGCTGACGTGAGTGTGCGGTGCTGTGGGGGGCGGAGTGCTGGAGTCTCCCTGCTCTGCAGGGAGACCTTGACAAAGTTTTCCAGACTGCATCTTCATGGAATTTTTTATCAAACCCTAGCAAGTGTGTTGTTTTATGCTTCAGAAGATGTTTTGCAGGTTAGATTGGTCCTGGTGCAGAGGCTGTTTACACTCTTGAGCGTGCTCGTTTGGAGTTCATCAAATGAAAAATTGCTGAATTGATGAAAAAAATAAGCACTGATGAAAAATTTGTTCAGGGTCTTCAATACCCTGATCAGAAGCACCCTCTCCTGTACTAGAGAAGGCATCACCACAATTATCCATGTCACCACCTCAGTCCAATGCATCAACACCACCAACAGATGCAGTTGCACCACGACCAGCTGCAGCAGCACCACGACCAGCTGCAGCAGCACCACGACCAGCTGCAGCAGCACCACGACCAGATGCAACAGGACCACCACCAGCTGCAGCAGGACCATGACCAGCTGTAGCAGCACCACGACTAGCTGCAGCAGGACCACAACCAGCTGCAGCAGGACCCCCAACCAGCTGCAGCAGGACCCCAACCAGCTGCAGCAGGACCCTGGCCAGCTGCAGCAGCACCACAACCAGCAGCAGCAGGACCACAACCAGCTGCAGTAACACCACAACCAGCTGCAGCAGCACCATGACCAGCATGGTATGTCTGAGATGTCCTCCCATGACAGGCTGATGGCTCTTGATTTGTTCTCAATCAAGGGCAGGTTACTGAGAAGTGACCATATAAAGTATTGGAGAATTTGTGTTGTGACAGAGGGTTTTGATTTGTCCATTCTGTTCTAAAGGTTGCTGGATGGTAGGAAGCGGGGACATTGGCACAAGCTCTTGATGCCCTGCTACTCTGTGGATGTGGCAAGGAGGTTTTTTAATGTTTGATGCATTAGGATATAGAATGAGCTGCCTGCAGCTGTTGTCAAGTCTGCTACCATTTTTGCTTTCAAGGCAGGATTGGATGAGTGTATGGGGGATAGGTTGTTTGAGTGCTAGGGTCTTGCGTTCCCAGTCGTGTTGGCAATTCTGTGGTGTGATTCCTCCTGCTGCTTGTTTTTTTTCTTCTTCTTATATATATATGAATATGTGTATATGTATTGGCTTTCATGGTTTTCTGTGGGGTTGTAGTAGTGCTTTGGGTTTGTTCTCTGGAAGCCAATGGTGCGCATCCCTTCCAGCATCTTCCCGTTGTTGTTTTGCGGAGTCTTTGTAGGTGCTGGCGTGCATGACTGTGCTGGCCTCTCCTGGCTTGGTGCACCAGACGACTGGGTATGCTGAGCCCTTTGGAAGGCTGCAAAGGTAAGAATCAAAAGTAAGAATCCAGAATGTTTACAGCAGCTCCTGATTCTTGTACCCGCAGGTATGGGTTGAAACTTCACCTTCCTTGCTGCCCATCTGTAGGCAAATATCTCTGTGGAATTCATTGCCGGCAGATGTTGGTAATGCTTCTAGTGTTTCTGGTTTCAAGAGTGGTCTTTTGTCCTCTATTCCACGCATCATGTTATTTTATTATGACTGACTGCAACCGTGTCTTTTTATGACTGACATCATCAGTGTCTTATCTTCATTTAGGGAGTTGATTTTTGCGTCTATTTTGCTATTTTGTTTTTGTGGTGGGTGTCTCATGCCTACATTTGCAGATATTGAGTTGATCTTAGTTCTGTGCATTTCTTTGGCATTATATGTAGTTTGTGGCCTTCTTACTTGGCAGGTTCCTTGTGTTGTTTTATCTTGTATTTCTTTGATGACTGCATCTTGTTGTTGTTTTGTCTGCCATACTGTGTTTTTCCCCATTTGATATCCTGTTTTAATTCCATTTGTTTGTATTTTTGTGACTGGCATGCACACTTCCAGTCGCATTGACTTTCTCTGCCTTTTTTACTGTCTGGTGTCTGTGCAGTGTGACTGGTGAATGCCTTGCTTTCCTCTGTGCTCTTGCTTGCATTTCCTGTGCTCTGCAGGCTGCAGGTGTGGTTCTTCTCCTTTGACTGGCTGCGGCGCTGCTGACCTGGCTAAGCGTTGGAGGATCAAGGTAATACTCAAGGTACTACTATGCAATAGAGCCCTCAGATAAAGCCAAGTTCTTTTGCTCATTTTGATTCATATTGTTTAAAGCTATTCTCTTATTGCAGTTGTCACAATTTCTAATTTATTTGTTGCTAATATATTTTTTCTGCTCGTTCGGTTCAATTTCTATAGCACCCGAACATGGATTTTTTTTTTGTTCTATTGTCTCATCCATGCGCCACAGTTTTTAATAATCTCTATGTTTCTTCAGCTCAATCTTCATCAGACTAGTAGTACTTAGTGTTTCACTGATGTTAAAGTTCACTATTTGTAATAAAGCACACTATAAGTTTCCTTTCATTTTCTCCTTTTGATACCTATTAATATTGTCAAACTTGATCCTGAGCAATTTGTGGGAGGGACCTTCTCTTTAGACGGTGGCCAAATTATTTAGCGTTGGTTCACACTTCTACAGCTATACTGTATTGCCCACCCTGATGCAGTATGATACGGTAGGGTAGCGGCTCTCCGCGCAGAAGTGTTACATAGAGATTGATCTTGGGTGGCTACGTTGCAAGCATTTTGTTGGAATCTTCTTACCCCTATGTGGAAAAAGTACATTCCTTGCGGCGGATGGTCTGGCGTTGCAGTGCGCTGAAATTGTGTAACCTTGAGCAAGTGCAATGCACCGAAATATTGTCCCAATACTATGTGCAGTGCGGAACTAAGTAGAACCACGGCCACTGCGGTAAAATAGTACACAATTTGTTGGGTGAATGAGCGCAATATTAGCCTAACATCTACCAATTACGCTTCAAATAGCTACACACTAAATCTAACGCATAACAGTAAATTTAAAGTTAATCTGCAACAAACTATCATCGTTTCTCTTTGACTTCACCCAATTAGATGGAACGCCACATATCTGTAACTGCCACTGATCATTTCTCATTCGTGGAAATGATGCCGCAATTGAAGCCGAGGTGAACGCATCATCATAGCAATAACGCATCTGTTGTCCAGTACTTATTTTGAATGAGTTTTGATCTGGAAGCTAACAGCGTTGTCAATATATGCAAACAGGTAATCCCGCACCCCTACTATGGAGGCATTTTATCAACACTTATATGCTCCATCCTTATTTTACTCCATGTATTTGACAAACGAATACTAGGAGTAAAATAATGATGGGACATATAAGTGTTAATAAAATACCTCCCTAGTAGGGGTGCAGGATTATCGGTATGTATATAGTGACGATCGGTATGTATATAGTGACGACGCTGTTAGCTTCCTGTTCCAAACGCATACAAAAGAAGTATTGGACTGCAGATGCGTTATTGCTATGATGATGCGTTAACCTCAGCTTCAATTGCTACATTGTTGAAGCCAGGTAGCCAATTTAGAGTGAAGTCTTGTGATCATATTCATTAACAAATTGATTGATAAAAAAAATATCAATTACATTTATTCCTCATTCAAGATTTTGCAGGATGTTTTCCATTAGGATAATCGTAACAGCTATGGATTTCTGTTTGCATGCTTGCAGGGCAGAATGCTGGTACGCGTGGATGCAGACCCGCTCTCTGACTATACTACACAAGATTTGACCTATATGCTTATGCCAGCAGCATTTGTTCACAGAACACACATTCCCAGATCAGGAAATTTTTTATGTAAATGTTTAACCAAGTAGTATACAGTTACAAATGCAATAACGCTGGCAATGGGTAAAATACATTGTGAGAGTTTAAAAAAACTGAATATGCAAAAACATTGTTAAGTATTACTTTCTTCTAGTTAAATTTTCCAAAATAACGGTTGAGACTCCTCTGATGGGGCAATATAGTTTGAATAAATTGATTCACCAGGAATAGAGCACTTAGTTGTTATCCATATTGTTTGAATAATGCGTGGGACAACGCAAGAGTATTAGTTTGCATCCTTGCATGATCACAAGACTATAGGACCACCGTAAAACAGAGGCAGCCTCACACGTTGAAGTAATCTTGCCAACTCCAAAGGCAGCAATTCAGTGGAACCTAGCATAAGTAGGGAGTAAAGCAAAAGCGTCAGTGTGATGACCAAGCACTGTGCGTTTTTATAAGGAATCAATTGCAATTGATTGGTCAAACAAATTACCCTTGCTTATTGAAAGTAAGTAGTCTGTTGGAGCTTTGGCTATTCATTGCTCAATTGCTCTTGGCCAACTTGGCTCTGATTTCATTCTTCTGCAGGGAATTTCAAATTTTGTCTTTCAAAAACGTAACAATTTTCCATCCATTGGAACATACGTTGGATCAATGTTATATTTTGATGCAATCAGCAACGGCAGAATTGACATCAGAAATTTCAACGCACAATGCCTGGGGTGGATAATACTAGAATTTTTCAACGCACTGTAATTACGGCGGATACAAACTGCAATTTTACCACACACACATTTACGGCAGATTTATCCGCGGTAACCCTATGTTTTTCTAATCTGGTTCCTACCCAACCTCACCTAACTTAGGGGTACGCTTTTCTAACCCGTGGGGAAAAGTATGTGTTACTAACCCGTGGAGCAAACATACAAATTATTCTAGGGTACCTAGTTCTAACCTGCTGGGCAAACATATGTACAGATACAGATACAGACACTAGGCAACATCCCCCACAAAGGGGGGTGGTTGACGACAAGGCGCACCTCACACCCTCATACGCTCACACTCACACAACTTAGCCCTTTTGTGCTCAAGGGTCCAGCCAGTGTTACGGATTGCCAAATCACTTTTGTACTTGGCCATCCCACACTTCCCCTAACCCATGCATCTTTTCTGTCCCAGATTAGTGACTGCTGACCAGTTCACAGATAGCTAAAGCGTTTCCTCCTGCCCATTGTGCCTGCCTGCCTATTGTCACCATCACCACCAATCAAGGCACCTGAGGATTTTGCATGTAGAGGCCTGTAACTTGCAGTGTCCTCCACCTTTTCCTCATGGCTAGGAGTAAGGGAGAAAGGTGAGCAATTAACTTGTAACTATTAGCTAGGTCCACTTTCATAGTTACTTGAAGCATTTGTAGAGAAGTTTTGACCATCAATTTCATGCCCTTCAGGTGATACTCTGAACCATGATAATCATAAAAGTAATTATAGTATCTTCTTTCTTATTAAAAGTTTAATTTATAAATTGCTAATAAATTTTGATCCATTTCATGTTTTGCCGTGTTGAACCAGTCATTTTCAAAGTAATTATTTCATCACTTATTAGGAAAGCCCTGAAATGCACAATGAGTTGCATCTCATAAAGTCATTTTTAGTAGTGGTTTAGATTATCACTTTCATTCTAGGTCAGGAATGATTATATTTTCCTATTTAGCTGACCATTTCATGCGGTTTGCAGAAAAGCCTCCAAATCTCCGAGAACCAGAGTCCAAATCTCAAAGCCTCCTAGACCCACACACGACACATTGCCCTGTTAGTTTCAGTTAGTGCAATGGTAGAGGTTAGAGACATTGGAATCTGCAGCAACACTAAACGCAGTTTTTCCCGCTGATTGCACTGCTTTTATCGGTTCTCTCATTAGGGTGTTAACCAACTAAGAGAATTGCCTGAAGTCTCATAGTTGATGTAAATTTTTCCTTAAGAAACCATGTGTGTATTAAAAATCTGATGTTCAACAGCAGAGCAATAAAACCCTCAGAGCCATTAGGGCATTATAGTCGTCAATATGCTGGTTGACTCAGTATTTGCTATATATATAGCCTGCAACTAGATTTGGTGCCAGTGACCCACGGTCATTTTCATTTATTATTTGCTTCCATGTTCCACCGGAGTCCCAACGCCAAGTTAATGCAGACTCCCCCGTAGGGCGTTAACCCACTGTCATGTCTTGCAGTATCCACCAGCATTAACTGGCATGTTATTTTAGGCAGTCCCTCTCAATTACCGACCGGTGAGTCTCACTTCTGTTTGCTGTAAGGTGCTGGAGCGGGTTATTGTGTCCCAGTTGCTGTCTTTTCTGGAAGACTCTGGCATTTTGTCTGGGGGCCAATTTGGTTTCAGGGTTGGAAGGAGCACTGAAGACCAACTTTTGCTTACTTATGGCGAGGTTGCTGATCGGGTAGATGAAGGAATGGTTGTTGATGTGGTCTTTTTGGATTTCTCAAAAGCGTTCGATGTGGTCAGTCACTCTGTTTTGTTGGACAAACCGAGATGTGTGGGTATTCCGGATGGACTGTTAGATTGGATTCAAAATTTTCTGATGGGAAGGCGAATGTGTGTTTCTGTGGGGAGAGTTGTCAGCGACTTCCGAGAGGTGACAAGTGGTGTGCCCCAGGGTTCTGTGCTGGGTCCGCTCTTGTTCCT
>SDVV010013743.1:0-15020 GCA_016164225.1 Gammarus roeselii | reverse complement strand
CAGCATAGTCAGGACAGGATCTAATAGCAGCATAGTCAGGACAGGATCTAATAGCAGCATAGTCAGGACAGGATCTAATAGCAGCATAGTCAGGACAGGATCTAATAGCAGCATAGTCAGGACAGGATCTAATAGCAGCATAGTCAGGACAGGATCTAATAGCAGTATAGTCAGGACAGGATCTAATAGCAGCATAGTCAGGACAGGATCTAACAGCAGCATAGTCAAAACATGGATCTAATAAAAAATCAGAAAGAAATGTAATATGGGATAAAACTGTAAAACGGTGAAATATCTCTCAACAAAACTCTCACATAGGGTAAATTAATTTGAGGATACCTTCTAATATTGAGTGGCTGAGACACCTGGCTAAGACATCATAACAATCCTACAAGACGAAACGGAAAAACTGAAGTAAGAAAAAGTTGTAGGCATTATCAAATAGGTACATAGATTTTGTTTGTACATATCAATGGTCATTGGGAGTGGTATAGGATTCAGTTAAATTTAACTCAAAGAATTACAGTTTTAATTAAGGATAACTCAAACAGAATTATTTTGCTTTCGTGAGCTTCTACCCAGGCAATGTATCAGATGGGAGTATGCAAGGGAGCAATATAATGACAACAGAGCATCGGAGGTAAGATAGTTAGACCCAGAGTATTGAAACTCTACACCTTACCCAACTTCGAACAGGCTTCATCAATGAGATGTCCTAACTTCAGCTTACCGTCTAGGATCAAGCAGAGATAATAGATGGGAGACACTCACTCCAATACACGGTGGTTGACAAAACCATTTGGCCGTCGCGGGTTGTTCGACAAGTTTTCTTTTGATGATCAATGAGTCCGTTACTTGCTAAACACGCTGAACGATATAAAATAAACGACTTAATAACATTAACGACCTGGTCTAAGTTGTCAGATTGTCCACTTTGTGATCACAACATCTAAAAATATTGAAAAAGAGGGCCGAGACTGATCTTTGAGTAACACCAACTGTTAATGGCAACACATCCGATTTTTTTTTGTCGTTGCTGAGGACAAACTGATCCCTAAGACCCAAAGTACTTTCAACAAGTTAGCAAGCGTTTCCACGAACACCCTATGATGGCAACTGTGCTAACAAAATATACCTATCTACTGTACAATATGCCTTGGATAGGTAAAGGAACAAAGAAGTGCTATAAGTTTTACCAATAAATGATTGAAGCAGATCAGATGCTAATATAAAGTTTTGCATTGCTCTCTGTGACAGTTTCAGCATATCGAGGAATAGGTTCCATGGTGGCGTCACAGTTTATTTAGTAAAATCTTTTGTCCCAACCTTTGTGAAGATTTAACAGCCATCACTGATTTGCTTGTGATTATTAGTTCGAACAAATAGGCAAACCTAGTAGGTTTGACTGTTGCTGGAAAGAAGCCAAAGCCTTCTGACGAGTTAGAAAATTCATAAATTTGTGGAAGTTGAAGTGGATTGAATAAATGAATATTAAAATCGCTCTAAAAAAATCATATATACTACATGAAAAATTGTGAGACATTTCACTAAAGCGAATCGTATTAAAATGTTGAATGGTGCCACGCGGTAGTCTGTAAAAAAACACAACAAACAATTAACGATTATAATTTTTTTCAACAATACAAATCAATTCAAACAAATCAATGGTGGATGTTAAATCATCACAAAGTTACAGAGATAACATTTTCTGAACTAAACTCTGATTACACCACCAAACCAACTTCTACACATGTCACGACAGTCACAGTTCCAGATGCCAAACCTCAGGTTGGTATCACTAGTCTTGTAAGCCCCGATTCAGTTACTTCAATAACATCACACTGAAAATCAGTCGAATTGAGGAATAGCTCTAATGAAACAAAGTCAATTCTTGCGCTGCGAATGTTGACGTGTAAACGGGACAAAAGTGTAACTCTTGAAAACAAGAGTGCGATCTCTACAGTTGAATTCAGGACTATCGCAATCGTCCTTAAAGCAGACGGTGAATTATCCACGAACTCACTTAAAAAGAGACTAATTACACCCTGGAGCACACGAACTTTTACCCACCGTACTCGAGCTTTAAAGAGGCTTCCCTTCAGCCCGTTGAAGTCGAAGTATCCACGAACTCACTTAAAAAGAGACTAATTACACCCTGGAGCACACGAACTTTGACCCACCGTACTCGAGCTTTAAAGAGGCTTCCCTTCAGCCCGTTGAAGTCGAAGTATCCTCGAACTCACTTAAAGAGAGACTAATTACACCCTGGAGCACACGAACTTTGACCCACCGTACTCGAGCTTTAAAGAGGCTTCCCTTCAGCCCGTTGAAGTCGAAGTATCCACGAACTCACTTAAAGAGAGACTAATTACACCCTGGAGCACACGAACTTTGACCCACCGTACTCGAGCTTTAAAGAGGCTAGCCCGTTGATGTCGAAGTATCCTCGAACTCACTTAAAGGGAGACTAATTACACCCTGGAGCACCCGAACATTGACCCACCGTACTCGAGCTTTAAAGAGGCTTCCCTTCAGCCTGTTGATGTCGAAGTATCCACGAACTCACTTAAAGGGAGACTAATTACACCCTGGAGCACCCGAACATTGAGCCACCGTACTCGAGCTTTAAAGAGGCTTCCCTTCAGCCCGTTGATGTCGTAGTATCCACGAACTCACTTAAAGGGCGACTAATTACACCCTGGAGCACACGAACATTGACCCACCGTACTCGAGCTCTCAAGAGGCTTCCCTTCAGCCTGTTGATGTCGTAGATATCAGAAACCGATTTTGGTTTGTGTGTAGGTAGCATTTTAGGGTGCTACCATTTCTGCTGAAGACAGATGTTAACTGTGGGTGCGCTCTTCAGAGAGATCGTTGTTTAAAGTAAAACGCTACTCTAGATTGAGTAAGGTATTCACAAGCAAACAATGCATCGTTCGGTTGCCCTTGATAGAGGCCAGAAGAGACGAACACTGAATCTTCAAATGCTTCCGAGAGAATCCTTGTACTGACACTTCCAAGATGCCAGTAGATTGGGGAGGAAAAGCTGAGGAGAGTATACTTGATGTTGCCTCTATCGACGCTTTTTTTTGATGCAGGTGCTGATGTTGTTTGGGCTCCTGTCTCACAGACCCAGATGGAGTGTTCGAGGGGCTCCTAAGCTCAGGCTGCTGTTGTTACAGTTGACGTTGTGGCTGACATCGTCGGACATTCTGCTGCTGTTGTTTCTGTAAGATAAGCAGTTCAGGCTGCTCTTCAATCAAAGTGTCGACGGCCTTCTCTTCAAACATTAGAATACAAGACAGTGATTCCAGTTCCAGTTCATCCGATACTCTTAATTTTCTTCTTATCCGTCTTCAGATGTAGGAAAGTCTTTGTTTGAACTTCACGCTGTCATATTTTGAGATCAAGGCTGAGGAGGGTGCACTTCAGTTGCAGGTGTCGACGCACTTTTTGTAACTCTTTTCATGATGCTAAATGATCAATTTGTTATATCATAGGATCATTTTTAGTGCGTGGATGATCGAATGACATTCAATTCTTTCGGTCACCGGAATCTGAGCTGCCTTTCCAATTTTTCATTGCCGGCTTTAGTTTTTTTCCGGAGAGAATGTTTGGAGAAAGTCTACCATTTTGCCTGCTTTCGATTATTCAGCCTCAAGAGGATGTCTCACTAGATCAGAGAGGGTACTAATGGAATGCAGCAAATCGCGGTCAATATCTGTTACTCCCGTCATAAAAAAACGTTGAAGAATTAATAATAATCTTGAGCAAATGAATTCTCTTTTGCACTCGGTAGCCGCTCTTTCGTAGCGCTGGGTGCGGTGGGAACACAGTCCAAATCACTTCACAGAAATTGCCTGAACGCGGAAGTAAGGGTCACTTGACGACAGAAGTCCAAACAACGCTAAACTGGAAGCTTTACGCTAATAGATAATGTAAACATTACCGCATTACAAAGGGGGTGTCTAGACAATTATACCAGGTCTATGGCATGAGTGTCCCGCTCTAACACTCACAGCGAACATCTACACTGCCCAGCATCAGGGGAATTATACCAGGTCCATGTCATGAGTGACCCGCTCTAACACTCACAGCGAACATCTACACTGCCCAGCATCAGGGGAATTATACCAGGTCCATGTCATGAGTGTCCCGCTCTAACACTCACAGCGAACATCCACACTGCCCAGCATCAGGGGAATTATACCAGGTCTATGACATGAGTGTCCCGCTCTAACACTCACAGCGAACATCTACACTGCCCAGCATCAGGGGAATTATACCAGGTCCATGGCATGAGTGACCCGCTCTAACACTCACAGCGAACATCTCTACACTGCCCAGCATCAGGGGAATTATACCAGATCCATGCCATGAGTGACCCGCTCTAACACTCACAGCGAACATCTACACTGCCCAGCATCAGGGGAATTATACCAGGTCCATGCCATGAGTGACCCGCTCTAACACTCACAGCGAGCATCTACACTGCCCACCATCAAGGGAATTATACCAGGTCCATGGCATAAGTGTTCCGCTCTAACACTCACAGCGAACATCTACACCGCCCAGCATCAGGGGAAAAACTCTGAGTACGCGATGAACTCAATGGACACTGCAGGCAGGCTTCAGCAGCTTCACCTCAGCCTCAAGAGCACCAAAATGCTGTTAATAATAAGAATCTTGAACAATTCTATCTTTGATTACTGAAAATGAAGATGGTGAAATGCACTCAGTCTGTTTAACACGCCATTTAAAGTGTTTTGGATTGCCATAGGAAGTAAATGTGTCGAAATGTTGAAGAATCGTGTGATATTTGAAGACCGAAGGGTAAAAAACTTGACCGGGCAATAATCGCGGGAGAAAGGATCATCCTGGCACTGATTGCGGGAAAAAGGATCGCCATGGGACTGATCGCATGAGAAAAAATCGCCGGAGAGCTGATCGCGGAAGAAAGGATCGCAGGGGCACTGATCACAGTGAAAATGACTAACAGAGACCCTGATAGCGGAAGAAAGGATCGCAGGGGCACTGATCACAGTGAAAATGACTAACAGAGACCCTGATAGCGGAAGAGAGGATCGCAGGGGCACTGATCACAGTGAAAAGGACTAACAGAGACACTGATAGCGGAAGAAAGGATCACCAATGGATTCCCAATGAAATATCCCTGAAAATGTGATCCAAGGGAAAACGGTTCGTTGGAAAACAATCATGGAAAACACGATAGCGTAGAATTGCAACAAAGTGTTAGAAATGTGACTGCTCAATGAACTTCTTCTAGTGCGTATTTCTAAGTAGCAATCGCCAACAGCAATCCCCAATGACCAGTCCTCTTACATGCATCGGAGTAGCAGCAATCGTCAACAGCAATCACCAATGACCAGTCCTCTTACATGCATCGGAGCAGCAGCAATCGCTAACAGCAATCACGAATGACCAGTTCTCTTACATGCGTCGGAGCAGCAGCAATCGCCAACAGCAATCACCAATGACCAGTCCTCTTACATGCATCGGAGCAGCAGCAATCGCCAACAGCAATCACCGATGACCAGTCCTCTTACATGCATCGGAGCAGCAACAATCGCCAACAGCAATCACCAATGACCAGTCCTCTTACATGCATCGGAGCAGCAGCAATCGCCAACAGCAATCACCGATGACCAGTCCTCTTACATGCATCGGAGCAGCAACAATCGCCAACAGCAATCACCAATGACCAGTCCTCTTACATGCATCGGAGCAGCAGCAATCGCCAACAGCAATCACCGATGACCAGTCCTCTTACATGCATCGGAGCAGCAACAATCGCCAACAGCAATCACCAATGACCAGTCCTCTTACATGCATCGGAGCAGCAGCAATCGCCAACAGCAATCACCGATGACCAGTCCTCTTACATGCATCGGAGCAGCAACACCCAGCGATTATTGTTCATAATTACTGACTGCTATCAAAGAAAGCTGCAAACCCACGGGGAATTTACAGGGAGAGCTAACCTGAGCCATCAAATAAAGCTGCTAACACAAGGTGGATTTACAAGGAGAGCTAACCTGAGCCATCAAACAAAGCTGCTAGCACAAGGTGGATTTACAAGGAGAGCTAACCTGAGCCCTCAAATAAAGCTGCTAACACAAGGTGGATTTACAAGGAGAGCTAACCTGAGCCATCAAATAAAGCTGCTAACACAAGGTGGATTTACAAGGAGAGCTAACCTGAGCCATCAAATAAAGCTGATAACACAAGGTGGATTTACAAGGAGAGCTAACCTGAGCCATCAAATAAAGCTGCTAACACAAGGTGGATTTACAAGGAGAGCTAACCTGAGCCATCAAACAAAGCTGCTAACACAAGGTGGATTTACAAGGAGAGCTAACCTGAGCCATCAAATAAAGCTGCTAACACAAGGTGGATTTACAAGGAGAGCTCACCTGAGCTTTCAAATAAAGTGTCGAACCCGAAGAGGATTCTTCTGAATATTGCTTAGCTCGATATTCGGTCACGAAGGGAAAGAAGTTTCGTTGTAAAATACCTTAGATTTCAGTCCA
This sequence comes from Gammarus roeselii, assembly GCA_016164225.1. NCBI lineage: Eukaryota > Metazoa > Arthropoda > Malacostraca > Amphipoda > Gammaridae > Gammarus > Gammarus roeselii. Next base: position 8,469 of record SDVV010013743.1, on the reverse strand, counting down.
ATACGCAGAATAGGGAGTCAAAAATAAAACAGTGAAATTATTTTGTTCACTTTACAACTTCCAGGTTGTAAGCGGTATACGATCTTCTTTTTCGTATGCGTGTACTTCCCTACACTATTTTTGAAAGTAAAATGACAGAAAATATGAGTGATAAGTATAACTTGAGAAATTTTTGTATTTAAGTATTTTTTTTTTAATTAAAGACCTTTCAATGTTTCATGTAGGGGATAGGGATTCAACCTTGGTCGGATTTCGAGAAGGTAGGACAACAGTATACAAGGGTGCATGTGCGTATATCTCCATATACCACGAGGACAGATCGTTACACAGGTAGACAGCCAATATAGGTCATTGGAATAAATGATAGCGGGATGAACTCACAAGATCGTTCTCCTACATAATCCATTTGAATGAAAACAAAGCAAACCTCAACATCATAAGCAAACTGCAACAATATTATTTTACATAGATGAAAAAAAACATTATATTTACAAATTTTATATTATTTTATAAATGTTTATTTATGTTATATAAAGCGTACACGATTTATAAAAAAATCGAACTCATACATCAGAGTGTTTATCAATGTATTTCCCCAATATTGATTGATTGGCAGACGGGTAGGGAAATGAAAGCTAACTGAAGCCGTGTCAATACCTGCAAAACGCTGATATATTCAAATAAATGGAACGAGCAACATTGGTAGGAAAAACTTGATTTCGTCAAAACTGCTATGAATGCTTGGCAATTTGATGACAGCATGGCAATATATGGACAGAATGGCAATATATTGACAGCATGGCAATATATGGACTGCATGGCAATATATAGACAGGATGACAATATATTGACAGCATGGCAATATATTGACAGCATGGCAATATATTGACAGAATGGCAATATATTGACAGCATGGCAATATATGGACAGCATGGCAATATATCACAACATGGCAATATATTGACAACATCACAACATATTGATAGCATGGCAACATATTAACAGCATGGCAATTTATTGACAGCACGCGGCAAAATATTGACAGCATGACAATATATTCACAGCATGGCAATATATTGATAGCGTGGCAATATATTGACAGCATGACCATATATTGACAGCATGGCAATATATTGACAGCATGGTGAAATATTGACAGCAAGGCAATATATTGACAGCATTGCAATATATCGACAGCATGACAATATATTTTGACAGCATGGCAATATATTGACAGCATGGCAATATATTAACAGCATTGCAATATATTGACAGCATGGCAATATATTACCAGCATGCCAATATAATTACAGCATCGCAATTCATTAACATCATGGCAATATTTTGACAGCATTGCAATGAATTGACAGTATGGCAATTTATTGACAGCATGGCAATTCATTGACAGCATGGCAATATATTGACAGCATGACAATGAATTAACATTATGACAGTACATTGACAGCAAGTCAATACATTAACAGCATGGAAATATATTGACAGCATGGCAATATATTGACAGCAGGACAATATATTGACAGCATCGCCATATATTGACAGCATGGCATTAAATTAACAGCATGGCACTATATTAATATCATGGCAAAATATTGACAGCATGGCAATACATTGACAGCACTCCAATACATCGACAGCATGACAATACATTGACAGCATGGCTATACATTGACAGCATGGCAATACATTGACATCATAGCTATATATTGACATCATGGCAACATATTGACAGCATGCATATTGACAGCATGACATTATTATGACAGCATGGCTACATATTAGCAGCATGGCAATATATTGACAGCATGCCATTATTATGACAGCATGGCAACATATTGACAGCATGGCAATATATTAACAGCATGACATTTTATTGACAGCATGGTAATATATTAACAACATGGAAATATATTGACAGCATTCAAATATAATAACAACATGGCAATATATTGACAGCATAGCAATATATTAACAGCATGGCAATATATTAACAGCATGTCAATGTATTAAAAGCATGTCAATGTATGGACAGCAAAGCAATATATTGACAACATGGTAATATATGGACAGCATGGCAATATACTGACAGCCTGACGAAATATTGACAGCATGGCAATATATTGACAGCATGGCAATATATTGACAGCATGGCAATATATTGACAGCATGGCAATATATTGACAGCATGGCAATATATTGACAGCATGAAAATATATTAACAACATGGCAATATATTAAAAGCATGACAATACATTAACAGCATGGCAATATATGACAGCTTGGCCATATATGACAGCAATGTCTGTCATGTGGAAAATATAATGGGAAACACTAAGACTAAGGAGTGGTAGTCATTGCATGTTCCGAGGTTCTCAGCAACACTCAGTCGTTCAGTGCTTACGTGGGCTGATCAGAAGAAGAAGACCAGTCGGATTATATCATATTTGTAATACAACCCTTCCAGAAAAACATATATACTTCCAGCATTGGACTGTTCCAAATCGAGCTCCTTCATCCCTTTATTAACATTGAAGATCAGTCTTTTAATTATTACTATTAAAGTTCAGTCATTTGATGATCAGCTGTGAAGTTCAGTCAGTCATGTAACGATTAACATTGAAGTGCAATCAATCATCTCAATTTTAGTAGAAACATTCTATAATTACCTTAGCAGTTTTTTTAAACCTAACGAAGATCTCCTGTGCAGTCACCTAAAGAGCAGGTGCGCTGATTGAGAGGACAGCCATACAAGAGATGCATGATTAGGGTGCAATCATCAGGTGAAGAATACGGCACTGATACTCCCTCCACTGGTCGGTGGTGTGGGTGTGGCGTATGGAAATCCCTTGAAGGACGGGTTTTGAAATTCATTCCTCGTTGTATTAACAAAGGAACAAGTTTATGGCATTACACAATGAAAAAAGTTATTCGGATAAAAATGCTGTTACCACGAGGGTAAAGAAGGCTATTTCAAAATAACAAATCATCACTCAGGACCAAGACATAAATAAAACTTGTTTTCTTTTGTAAATGGTTGATGTAAAAATTGAGTTTACACGGATCAAATTATATAAATTTGACTGGACCGGTTCAGGAGAGCAACAACTTCCTTTGATCGTCGCCGGTACCCAGGCTAGTAACTTCAATCGCTCTGTTATCCACATGAAGTTCTTTCATTATGAATATATAAGTATTATCCCGTACAACTGCATCAAAGTAGAATTTAGTCAATAAAGCAGTGTATCAGAATACACGATCAGTTGCCGACAAAGTCGGAATAAGACCGCCAGCGCGCACCTCCTAACAGCGTGAAGAAAGGGAGTGACGCACCCTCACACAGCACGGATGCCGTAGCCACACTAACTGTGCTGGCCTGCTGCGATCAGCTGATTGACCGGCTATGCCGACGCACCATCGCTGCCGTGACCCTCACCACTTCCACTGCAGTAGCTGCAGTAGTAGCATGTGTTCGAACAGTAGTGGTGGTAAATAGACATCTCCAAGTATAAATTAATCAAATACACAATTACGAAGACAAGTATATGCTTTAGCGGACAATGGAGCGGGTTAATTGTCTGCCTATTTTCATAAAGAGGTATTATTGGGATGATGCTACTGAGTAGTGATTTGATCACCTAAATTAATTATCAATTCATTTGAGTCAAGCAGCAATACGATCCGCAGCAGCAGCAACAAGATGACAACGAGAAGAGCAATAAGAGAGTTTGCGTTTAGAGTATGCATGTCAGGTACTCAGGCAATAGCTCGGCAAAGCACGCTCGCACTCTCCAGCTGTGCCTGAGGCGGCCTTCGTGATTCATGGCAAAACGAGCGGCATCAAAGGCAGAGTGTGTCGACTCCATCAGCTACTCAAAGCTATTCCTACCAGAGCATGATGCTATTGACTCCCAATCCGTTTCTCTCCTCCAGCTGATGTTTTGGAGACTCCCTATGTACTCTGTCTGCATCACTGGCAGCATTGATAGCATTTCTGCCGTCGCTATTAAGCGGACGTGCCGTGACTGGTCAGAGTTAAGGCTATACAGGAAGTGAACGTGGACCGTCATCACGGGAGGCAAATAATTTGCAAGGAGGAACTAGCGGTACATTAAAGGCCGTCACTACAATGTCCGCCTTAGGCCTATAGCGAGCTCGTTGGAAAGTCTGGTCACCGGAATTGTCGAAAGTAAGGGACTGGATTTTTGTCCGTAACAGTCTTTGGGTACAAAGAAATATTGGTACAACTCAACTGGCAATGAGAACAACGGAGAGAAATAAGCAGGTAGGTGATGATTGAGCTTCTGTAGATAACAGAAAAATGTGTCGTTCTAGAGAATAAATAAAGCCCGATATTATTTAATATAACAACATTGCAGACAAAAGCACACCCAATTGCTAACAATGAGTAATAATATTGCAAACAAAAACACACCCAACTGCTAACAACGCAGTAATAATATTGCAGACAAAAACACACCCAACTGCTAACAACGAGTAATAATATTGCCAACAAAAACACACCCAACTGCTAACAACGCAGTGATAATACTGCAGACAAAAACACACTTAACTGCTAACAACGCAGTATTAATATAGCAAACAAAAGCACACCCAACAAATAACAACGCAGTGATAATACTGCAGACAAAAACACACCCAACTGCTAACAACACAGCAATAATATTGCAGACAAAAACACACCCAACTGATAACAACACAGCAATAATATTGCACACAAAAACACACCCAACTGCTAACAACACAGCAATAATATTGCAGACGAAAACACACCCAACTGCTAACAACACAGCAATAATATTGCAGACAAAAACACAGCCAACTGCTAACAACGCAGTTTGGGACGCTAATTTTGCATTAGTCTATGGACTTGTGTCTGACTGTTTGAATTACTTTACAACCGTGTACAATCCTGGCTTCCTGAGAGAAGATATGTCAAACACAATTACAAAGAAGAGTTGTGTCATAAGTTGTGTTTTGCCATCTCCCACTATCGGGAAAAGGTCTAAAAGTTGAATATAAATAAACAGCATATAATAGGCGGGGAATAACACATGCAATAGAATTCTTGGTTAAGCCACAATTCATTCACTTTTTTATGCAAGCCATACTTCACAACGTAATAAAGCCACACTAGCACATATTGATACAACAGCCTAATTTATTTGTAAGGAATAATTCTGGAACAGACACGACGAAATTCCAATGCAGCGCTGACACCCATTAAACCAATAATTGGTACTGTTGATGATCCAATTATCTTGGCAATTAAACCCATGTTCCGGGTGATTGACGGGCCCAATCTGACGATGATAAAGCGTGCCTTCTTTTCAGCGCACCCACCAAAGAAGAGAGACTTCGTGCGAATTAATGTTTGCCTGCTAGAGAATGGGTAAACAAGATACAAGGAGAAGAATCCCCATAAAGTGATGTCGATGCCCTAGATGATATAAAATAATATAAACGCGATGCGTAACCCAGACTAACGTGGTCTGAACGTGATACTAACACGATGGCTAAAATTATCTACGCACGATTCTAACATCCCGTAAAAGTTTTCAAAACAAGAGGTCAAAACACATCAGCTAAAGTGGTCTAAGGCGATTGTCGATTGGCGATTGGCGATTGTAAAAATATTCTAAGCGCGAGGTCAAAAACCCTAACAAACAAAGTATAACACGTTGGTGGTTCGGGCTGTGAAGGAGCACAAATTGCTGCATGAGTACATCAACTGAAATAATCATGAAATCCTACAGCATTACTTATGAAACATGAGTCGCATCAACTGGGCGCCTGTTAGGTCGAGAGATATAGTTGAAGGCAGTGTCATAACAAACTGCTGCTGTTACGAGTAATCAATGTCTTTTACCGTACGGCATCAAGCTGCAATAAAAAGACAGTTTCCTCTTTACAATGCACCATTCTAGGATCATAACACCTAATAATGTTTAGTGACGTGTTATAACACTAATCAGATTAGGTTTGGAATAGGATAATACAGAGAAGACTACATGCATCTAAATTGATAATGGAAATACATAGAAGACCCTAGGTATCTACATAGATAAGGGATACACAGAGAAGACCACAGGTATCTACATAGATGAGGGATATACAGAGAAGACTACAGGTATCTACATAGATGAGGGATATACAGAGAAGACCACAGGTATCTACATAGATGAAGGATATACAGAGAAGACCCCAGGTATCTACATAGATAAGGGATATACAGGAAAGACCACAGATGTCTACATAGATAAGGGATATACAGAGAAGACCACAAAAATTTACATAGATATGGAATATACAGAGAAGACCACGGTATCTACATGGATAAGGGAAATACAGATAAAACCACAGGTATCTACATATATATGAGATATATAGAGGAGACCACAGCTATCTACCCTGCAGAGACTCCCGCACTTCACTAGTACCGTCAGGGATGGTCACACCCCTGCAGAGACTTCCACACTTCACTAGTACTGTCAGGGATGGTTACACCCCTGCAGAGACTCCCACACTTTACTAGTACCGTCAGGGATGGTTACACCCCTCCAGAGACTCCCACACTTCACTAGTACCGTCAGGGATGGTTACACCCCTGCAGAGACTCCCACGCTTCACTAGTACCGTCAGGGATGGTTACACCCCTGCAGAGACTCCCACACTTCACTAGTACCGTCAGGGATGGTTACACCCCTTCAGAGACTCCCACGCTTCACTAGTACCGTCAGGGATGGTTACACCCCTGCAGAGACTCCCACACTTCACTAGTATCGTCAGTGATGGTTACACCCCTGCAGAGACTCCCACACTTCACTAGTACCGTCAGGGATGGTTACACCCCTGCAGAGACTCCCACACTTCAGTAGTACCGTCAGGGATGGTTACACACCCCTGCAGAGACTCCCACACTTCACTAATACCGTCAGGGACAGCTACACACCCTGCAGAGACTCCCACATTTCACTAGTACCGTCAGGGATGGTTACACACCCCTGCAGAGACTCCCACACTTCGCTAGTAGCGTCAGGGATGGTTACACTCCTGCAGAGACTCCCGCACTTCACTAGTACCGTCAGGGATGGTTACACCCCTGCAGAGACTCCAACACTTCACTAGTACCGTCAGGGATGGTTACACCCCTACTGAGACTCCCACACTGCACGGAAGGGTTACAGGTTGAAATAAAACTTATGTCATTGAAAAAATACCTTATTAAAAATCAGGCAATCCGAGATAAAACAGCTTCTCAAAAGGCAATGACAATTGGATAGAGGAAATTAATTATTTCGCAGAGCTTTCATAATCTAGCCAAGTAAGTGTGGGATTTTCATGGCGGTTAATCGCAGTCAAACAGAGAACTCAATTCAATCAGTTTATCATGATTGGTTATCACCACACTTAGTGATGAATTTTAATCGATGAATAGCAGAGGCACCCTCTACAGCATTAGTGCTCCCATCACCGCTGTTATGCGGAGGTGCCGTGACTGGTCAGACTTTAGGCTGCACGAGGGTCCGAGGGCCAAAATTACACGAGGGAAGAAACCATCAAGGAGTAACTTACGGTACGTTAAGAGCCGTGATTACGACGTTTGTCCAAGGATAATATGAAGCGCGGTGTGAAGTCTGGACACTTAAAATGGTGTTAGTAATGTACTGAAGTTGAGTCTACGGAAAGGACTTTGTTACGTGATGAAATCTGGCGCAATAAAGAGATAATAACGTATCAACACAAGGAAACAGAGCGAACAGGCAATGATAGAACACTTATGATCAGATAATCAGCTTATTCGGCGAATGAAAAATGTCAGCAGGTACAAATAAAAATATAAACTTCAGTAGTTAACAACGATTTTGAATACGTTTATGTTGCAGAGTAATGCTATTGTAAAAAGTGAAGAATTGAATAAATATCGTCACCTGAATGTTTAGAAAAAATCCTACTGGTTGTCATATTGCCTTTCTCTTTTAATAAACACGGAATTTTAGGCGAGATATTACAAAGTTAGTCTACGGACTTTGGTCAGAATGTTTCATTTACTTTTGAATGCGCAAACGTCAGGCTTCCAGAGATGAACGTTGTCCACTATTTGCAATGAAGAGTTGCATGATAATTTGTGTTTACCTGCTTACACCACCGAGCTAACGTCAATAAGACGGATAATGATCTTTTCTGTTCTCAATAATCCACCAACACTTAAATTTATTATCTCCGGATAAACAAAACGACGCATTGAAGACGCGGGATAAATGTTAATAGATTAGCAGAGTAAGTTTAACAGTGTCATTTCAGCAAAGGACCTCACCTAACTATGACAAAATTCAAAGGTCTCTTGGACTAATTTCGTGATTAAAACCCGATGCTAACGCGCTGTTAAAATACATATAAATACGAGCCAAAACACAGGGAAAACTTGTGTAT
>SDVV010013742.1:0-15020 GCA_016164225.1 Gammarus roeselii | reverse complement strand
TCGATGATAAGGGAGCGTTTCTCATCAGTAAGGTCAATTTCGATGATAAGGGAGCGTTTCTCATCAGTAAGGTCAATTTCGATGATAAGGGAGCGTTTCTCATCAGTAAGGTCAATTTCGGTGATAAGGGAGCGTTTCTCATCAGTAAGGTCAATTTCGATGATAAGGGAGCGTTTCTCAACAATCAAACCGTATCACGCACCGTTTTTGTACCTAATGAAATGCCTCTTATGAAACCTTAATCTGCGTTTCATCTTCTTATAAGTAAAACAATCCATCTCCCACATTCCAATTCTTGAAAGTGGGAAAACAAATTAACGCAATTGCTTAAGGGTGTGTGACACACCCATTCAAATTTTTTGATTTGATTTGATTTGATTTGAGCCTCATTTCCACCGGAGCCTCAACGTGAGTCATAGTCGGCTCCCTCGTAGGGCGCGACCGTCATCGATTCAGGCAAGTTCGCACGGCCTTGCGTGCGAAAATATTAGTCCTGTCAAATATTTTAATGGTGGCATGTTCGCGTACTAGTGCGTACAAGGGAGTAAAAAGTTAACGCGTATCTTCGTGAATGTATTGTTATCTCTGTGCGTAATGGGGTGGCGAGACCACCTCACTTGCACACGTGTTTGGGATTTAGACAGCTTCGTATAGTCCGGTGTGTTTTCCGAAAGCAATAAACTTCTCACGGTTGGTTTGGTCTGTGCGTAGGCTTTGTAGGTTACACGGGGATTTATGAACGCTCGTCGGGCTGCCGCGATTGCGTTGCAATCCATCATTAAATGTTGCACGCTGATAGCCACTTGGTGGCAACAGGGGCAAGGTGGCGCGTTTGGTCCTATGTCGACATCCATCAGGTGGTTGTGAGTTATCCACGTGTGTTCTGTGCACAAGCGGTTGATGAACACTTTGTCTTTTCTGTTGGTGAACTTTGTTTCCCATTCTCCTACTGAGGGTTTGACTGAAAGCATTTTTTGTCCACTCTGTTGCCACATTTCATCCCATCGGGATGTTATATGGGAGTTGATAATAGGGAACCAGTCCCGGTAATGTATTGCGAAAAAATGTTCTTGGCAAGTTGATGCCAGTTTAGCAAGCGAGTCCGCAAGTTCGTTTCCTCTTATTCCCGCGTGTCCGGGCATCCAGCAGAATTCAACTGCTTGACTTGACTCTGACATCACAAAGAGATCGTGCAGCATTTTACGTAGAGCGGGATGTTCGTAGTGCAGTGTTTTAAGCTGGGTGAGGACACTCAGACTGTCTGAGAATACGACGTATTTGCGAAAGTGATCTGTTTTGGCAATAGAGACGGCTAGTTCGAGTGCGTGGAGCTCCGCAGAGAACACGGAGGCCTCTTGTGGGAGGGTGGCTGAGATTGGGATGTTCCCGCATACAGCGGCGGCTCCCACTCCGTCCGCGGTTTTGGAGCCGTCGGTGTATATATGGCGGTGCTCTAAATATTCTTCCTTAAGTAGTCTTAGGAATTCCTACCGGTACGCGTTGGTTGGAGTAGTTGCTTTAGAGTACACTTGCAGGTCTAGGTTGACCGGTGGTGAGCTGATCATCCATGTTGGTGTGTTAATTTAGTCGCGAAGAGGCGCTTATCGGATGTGTTGGTGATGTGGCTGATTGCCGGGTTGTTCATTAGACTTCTAGTCTTAAAATAGTATTGTAACGAGAGTTTGTCTCGCCGGAGCGGAAGTGTCAAATTTTTTTGAGATTGATTATCTGTCCACATTATATATGATAGCAATACAAATTACGGTTTCAATTTTCTACTGTTGTGAAGCTCTGTGAAAGCCTACTCTTTCAATGAATCTAATGGATGTATAGCTAACGGTATCCTTTGAGTATAGACGGGGCTTAGACGCGTGAGAGCATGATTTCCCTATATATGTCGTTTTTTGGCTCCCGCTAACCTCAGCAAACCTGCTAAGCAGCTTCATAAACCGGCTGTTCCTCAATATTAATTACTGGTACTCATACATTACACTAATTTTCTGTTCAAAAAAATTACAATTTTTTTAATTCAATTGGAAAATAGACAAAACATCTTGGCGAACGAAAATGTTAGTTGGCTGGCCTGTTCCAGCGTCGTCTTTCCTTTATTTTATCGAATAAAATGTTGAATTCAGATTTTAAAAATAGACAATGATTATTATTTGTTATTATGTAGGTCTCTCAAGGTAAACCCCACCCACAATGCAAATAGGCAGAAATGATATCACTTGGCACGAGATCGTTTCAGTGATATTTGCTTCGATAAAATATGTAACTTCTCCTACGGCTGACATTGGAAGCAAATATGTTTAAATCCTACCAATTGGAAGCAGAACCAGATTATCTTAACTGGTCCTGAGGTTATGAGAATGTCAAACCGAGCACGGACTTTTATGAACACCTAACAATCTCGTCGAGATTCACAGTCGAAGTCAATTAAATTTTATCACAAATTTTTATGCTTCTAAAGACTCTATTTACATTTTCAATTTGAATTGAATCACTTTGATCAAAGCTTTTGGGATATCGACACTTCTTTTGGAAATCATTAGATGATTTAAAGATCACCTGAGGTGGAAAATCAATGGTTAATTTTCATTACAATGTGAATGGTATTCAATCTATGAACCTAATGTATAGTATATAGGTAACAAAACCGTGAGTTTCTACATGTTGAAGACGCCCTTGAAATCTTACAGACATTCATGTTAAACATTGATCAGACTGAATTTCAAATCTTCATCTGTGGTGACTTCAATATTCCATCGATCAAATGGTTAAAAAATTATCAAGCGGCAACACCTGGTAGCTGTATCATTGGAAAATGTAACAGTGAAGCCGCAACAAATCAAGCTAAATACCTTTTAAATTTGTAGATAAATATTTTCATACACAGATAATTGAAAAGGCAACACGAAATTATAGAATATATAATAAACATTAAAATAACTAAAACTGCGCTATCCGATCATAATGTGATCGAAATAAGTCTAGATGCCGTCAAACTGAGAAGGAACGCGGAAATTGTAATTTTCTCCGGGAACATGACTTTTCGGCCACTGAACTTTTATAGTGCATATAAATTGGGTAAATATACACGAGCCACATTCTAATGTTAATTTGAAAACACTCACTGATCTGGCAAACAGTGGGAAGGAAGCAAAGAAATACTTTCATGATGTGCCGTTGCAGGTGTGCTTACAACATGTGCAAAAAAAAATTCAGAAAGGAAAAAGCTCATGAAAAGCAAGCAATTAGACAAGAAGAACTTTGCCTATAAGTTAACCCTTTTAGATGCAGAAAACAAGAAGAAACTTTTGTCTTGATTGAAAAACGGTTGAAAAGTACACATGTTCAAGAGAGAAGAGAAAATGAAAAGAAAGCTGTTGAAAAATTACTAAGAAATTTATTTATTTCTCTGCTTATGGAGTCAAATTTTCAACCTTCAAAACTGAAATTGGCCCCTTAACTGAGGAATTCGTTTAACTGGTAGATGAAAACAAGGCAATGATCGAGCTGTTGATTGAGAATTACAAACTGGTACTCAGTATCCCGATGGTTACTCAGTCAAATCGGATCTTGACAGTGACATCTCTGAAACTACAAAAACTATTGATGACAGAGGTAGCAATAGTGCATCCGGACCAGACGACATCCCAGCTGTTCTATTGAAACAATGCTAGCAGGTATTGTCAAGACCTCTACAAATATTGTGGCAAAAGTCTTTGGACACCTCCGATATCCCACAAACCATGAAACATGCCGCCATCTTCCCTTTAGCAAAAGGAGCCCATCAAAACACAGAAAAAATTATTTGACATCGCAAGTAGTCAAATTATTTGAAACAGTAATGAAATGACGAATAGTTTTTTTTTTTGAGAGAATAATGGTTCAACTCAAAGCAACTTGATTTCAGAAGTAAGAGGAGCACGTTGACCCAACTACTGGAGCACTATGACGAAATAATAAATGCATTGTGTGATGGAGCAAACGTGGATGTGATTGATTTTAATTTTGTCAATGCCTTTAACAAAGTAGATCACAGTATACTGTTATCTAAGCTATATAACGCCGGTATACAAGGAAATGTTTATAAATTGATCAAAATCTTTCTTACAGGCAGAACTCAAAGTGTGGTAGTAAAGATAGTAACCTCTGTACCAGTGGAAGTCCTTAGCGGGGTCCCACAAGGCACTGTGCTTGCCCTCTGCTTTTCTTAGTATAAGCTAATAATCTGGGCAAAAACTGTCCACATACATCACTCTCCTGTCTTGCAGATGATACCAGAGTACTAATACTCGTCAACTGATCTGAAAGAAATCTTCATGTGGGCTGATGAAAAAAGATCACTGTGATATGAAAGAAATTTCGACCTAAGAAGGCTTCATATCATCTAGCAATAAAGCAGTCATTGAAGAAAAAGAAAGCCTGCATGATTTAGGCGTACTAATGCAAGACAATGCTTTATTCCATTAACAAATAGCAAAGGTTGAGGCCAGTGGCAGAAGACTATGTTTCTGGACCATTAGATCCTTTCTTGCTAGAGATAAAAGGACAATAATGACTCTTTGGAAACAACTAATCCAACGAGTCATTGACTATCGCTCTTCTCTCTGGATCTCACATAAACAGAAAAATCTGAATATACTTGAAGCAGTGCATAGCAGCTTCAACTCCAATATTACGGAGGTAAAGGAAATGGACTATTAGGACATATTTAATGCCTGAGACTGTACTCAATCCAAAGACGTTTTGAAAGGTTCATGGTCATAAACATTTGGAAAATTTTGGAAGGAGACACGGTCAATGTCAATTAAAACTATGTGATGAAAGTGACCATGGCAAGGATTAGCAGAATGTGTTGCTTCAAAGTGTCAAAACAGACGGGCGGCAAACCGATGCAAACAGTTGCATCCAACAGCTTCACGCTCCGGTCGCCTCGGTTATTCAATCGAATGCCATTGGAAATACGTAATGCCAAACGGGTGCTGCAATTGCAACCTACAGCAAACATTTTGAGGTTCAAGAACCGATGGGACAAGTACCTCAGCTGTGTTCCAGATCTGCTCTTAATCAATGGATAATCTCAATGTTGGGACAACTCCTTACTCAACCGGGCGCCAAGCCGGGATTCGACTGGCGAATGTGTCCGCAACATGCAAATGCTGGTGCCGCAGCACGAGTGGAGAGTGTCCCCACGGATGTGGGCCAGGTGGCAGCTACGCTGTGACCTGCTGTAAACAGCAAATAAATTTCAAGTTGATAGGAAAAAGCGCCTGCAGATGTTTACAGAAGAGCAGTGCAAGTGGATCGTCACAGCGCTTGGTATAAATCCTTCTCTTGTATCTTGGAAAAATTTGGCATCATCCTTACATATCCGATATAATTATTGGAGACTTAAAGAAAATTTTCAATGCTCTAACTTTCTTCCACACAAATTTCAGCAAAGAGTCACTAGCCGTCGTAATGAACGTCCGAAGCTAGCGCCCAGTCCTGATCTTGGTCTTCTTGCTTGCTGGTTCTGGGATGAAATGGTTAATTCGAGCAGGATGGCTGACGAAACAATGGAGGCAGGTTGAGTGGGCCAAGCTGTGGACAGCCCACAATACACCAGTGTCTCCATGTGTTTAGAAAAACGGTTGACACTTTGAGACAGTAAGTACAGCGTAAATTTATTGCAATTAAGCAAAAAGTACCTCATTTGCTGCCGTCTTATGACTATATACGTAAAAATACGAAATTACTTTTGGTTTCATTGTGCATCGACAAAAATTCCTATGTTCAAGGAATTTTAGGAATCGTGACGTCAGAAACAATAGTTTTTAATTCATAGTCGGAGTATATTTCCCACCGCACTACAACTTCTCTCGGATGAGAGGCTTTTGGATAGGCATGCAAAACACCAAATTAAGAGTTTTCATCGCTAATGATCTTATGAGAGCGGCGGTCCAGAGTTTCTATAATGGAAGCAAAGCATGTGTCAGAGTATCGGAAGCAATGTAAATGCTAGGTTCCCATTGAGAGTGCGACTGAGATAGGGTGGCGTTATGTCCCCCTGGCTGGAAGCAAATCAAGTGTCAGATTATCAGAAGCAATGTGAATGCTAGGTTCCCATTGAGAGGGCGACGGAGATAGGGTGGCGTTATGTCCCCCTGGCTGGAAGCAAAGCAAGTGTCAGATTATCAGAAGCAATGTGAATGCTAGGTTCCCATTGAGAGGGTGACGAAGATAGGGTGGCGTTATGTCCCCCTGGCTGCAAGCAAAGCAAGTGTCAGATTATCAGAAGCAATGTGAATGCTAGGTTCCCATTGAGAGGGCGACGAAGGCGTTATGTCCCCCTGGCTGCTCAAACACTTTATGGATGGTGTTTGAGCAGCCAGGGGGACATAACGCTATACGGAACTGAGACGTGGAGATCGAGAGAGGAAGAGGAAAGAAGGTTGAATGATTTCGGGAAAAAAATATGTTAGAGAAGAATGACCGGATTGACGTGGATGGATAGAATCAATAATGACGATGTTTGCATTTGAATAGGGATGGTGAAAAAGTTGGCGGATAGTGTAGATTCACATGTTCTAAGGTAGGAGTAGACTTCGAAGAAAACCGAGGTATGGGCGAATGGATGACGTGAAGCAGGCGTTGGGGTGGAGTGACATCAATGTGGGGGCGGCGAAGAAGCGTGCAATGGATAAGCGTAGGTGGAGATTTTTTGTGAATAAATGAGTTTTGACGAGACCTTGATGCATTTTCCCAGCCCTCCGCTGCACCGTTGAGGAGCAGGATGGACGTTGGTGGAGAAATTGTAACGCAGCAAGTACAAGCCAGGGAAAGCCGTCGGGCTCTGCTGCAAACACTGATTTTTGACCTCACTCTTGAATGAAAATGTTTGTAGCGGGATCTGAGCCGGACCCGTTAACTCCAGATGTCTTACAATACGGGACAACAAACCGTTAATCTGTCAATCGTTTATTATCAAAGATAATATTTTCGTTTGTAATTATACATCTCAGTAAACTATGGAAATCATTATCGGACTGAAGTCCTTTCACCGAAAAAATATATATAAATACCGGTGTAGCGACGTCATGCAACATTAAGCACTACGTAAGGTTAATTTATTTTTCTCTTCAGGAAGTTTATTTTAAGACGCCAGCCTAAGCGATGCCTGCGTGGAGCGTTTTATGAAGTGGGCGTCAGTGGGAAACAGGAAGGTGATGAGAGAGGTGAGTGCGGACGCCTGTGTAGCAGTGACTGGTGGAACTCCGTCGACAACCTGTTCTTTACGAACAGTTGGGTGCGGTATTAACGTTTCCGTCACCAGCATTCGGATGCGTTATATGAAAATGTTTCACCTTAACGGCAGGGCTTTTGTTTCTAAGCGCGGACTGTTGTTTACGTATATTGCTGTAATCTTTACCGTGCTTGAATATTATTTTTGATTGGGTGCGTCCGTAGTCGTGTCTGCCTCGAAAAATTTCACTGTTGTGGTGACTGTGTTGGATTTTGCGAGTGCGGTTGTAAAGAACCAGAGTGTCGTGTGTTAAGCTGCCTAGTAGAGACTGCGTGATAATAGTCCGGAGGTCGCAATTTTAGAAAGTGTCTCTGGAGGCCAGTCACTGATGGTGTTGATACAGATGTGATTGATGGAGACTGATAGTCCTGTAAAATAAAAACCTTTATAGATACCCCTGTTCGTATACTGAGAACCTGAACCAGTCGTCAAGAAATATACTGAACAGACATTCAAATATAATATTGTATTAATAAAACCTTAGCAAGTAGCTTTTCAGGGCTCTTGCTGGGAGTATTGGCTGCCTCAAAAACTCACCCTAAAACACCCAGATGTTAAAGATTAATTGTTAACGTAGTTAATTATTGTTAAATAACGGTGCACCCTTTGTATTTTTTTAATGCATACGATGCATGAATGTAAGATGAACCCTACCGTCGGCCAGCCCCCATCCGGAAAATGCTTCCTTGAGTCTACATCTGCCACTGAATTCGATTTCGGATCAGTTCAATGTAACGAAAAATAATATGACACCCCAGATCACATTTAGAGCACGGCATCAAACTGTGGAATCAATTTAAACTTTAAAAGTATTTATTTGATAGACAAAACCTCTGGTGCAACACAAAGCATTCTCCAAGAAAGGGTTTGTCTCGGGTCGTTGTAACAATTTCTTTGAATATGAGTTGCAGTTCTGGCCCTAACCGTCACAGCTCATAAAGCGAAATTCAAGCCCCAGCATATTTTATCATGTTAAAATCATTAAATAAAATTTGCTTTATATACATTCTGTATGGAAGATTCAAATAAACAAGCCTCAGGTAAAGTGTAAACGGCAATGATTATTTTTTTTGGTAATAGACAAAAAAAATCCACAATGTTGATGATATCGGATAAACAAACGGAGGCAGTTTATACGCTTGCAATCTAGTATATTCGAACCCATGTTTTGGTGACACATAAAGAATTGGCAGTATAAGAATATAGTTTATTTCATTCCCAAGCCCATACTGGAGATGTTCCGCTATTGCCGCTATTCATTAATAAATTAACTGGCCTATCTGAACATGAGATCTCAATCGATCAATTCGCAGGAAAAACGAGAAACCCTGAGCCAATGTTCCTCAATTGACTGATGGCAATCTGTGGACTTCATTTAAACCCTGAGCCAATGTTCCTCAATTGACTGATGGCAGTCTTTAGACTTCATTTAAACCCTGAGCCAATGTTCCTCAATTGACTGATGGCAATCTGTGGACTTCATTTAAACCCTGAGCCAATGTTCCTCACTTGACTGATGGCAATCTGTGGACTTCATTTAAACCCTGAGCCAATGTTCTTCACTTGACTGCTGGCAATCTGTAGATTTCATTTAAACCCTGAGCCAATGTTCCTCACTTGACTGCTGGCAATCTGTGGACTTCATTTGAGCCCTGAGCCAATGTTCCTCACTTGACTGCTGGCAAGCAGTGGACTTCATTTAAACCCTGAGCCAATGTTCTTCACTTGACTGCTGGCAATCTGTAGATTTCATTTAAACCCTGAGCCAATGTTCCTCACTTGACTGCTGGCAAGCTGTGGACTTCATTTAAACCCTGAGCCAATGTTCCTCACTTGACTGATGGCAAGCTGTGGACTTCATTTAAACCCTGAGCCAATGTTCTTCACTTGACTGCTGGCAATCTGTGGATTTCATTTAAACCCTGAGCTAATGTTCCTCACTTGACTGATGGCCAGCTGTGCACTTCATTTAAACCCTGAGCCAATGTTCTTCACTTGACTGCTGGCAATCTGTGGACTTCATTTAAACCCTGAGCTAATGTTCCTCACTTGACTGATGGCCAGCTGTGGACTTCATTTAAACCCTGAGCCA
This sequence comes from Gammarus roeselii, assembly GCA_016164225.1. Classification (NCBI taxonomy): domain Eukaryota; kingdom Metazoa; phylum Arthropoda; class Malacostraca; order Amphipoda; family Gammaridae; genus Gammarus; species Gammarus roeselii. Next base: position 5,637 of record SDVV010013742.1, on the reverse strand, counting down.
ATGTTCCTCACTTGACTGATGGCAAGCTGTGGACTTCATTTAAACCCTGAGCCAATGTTCTTCACTTGACTGCTGGCAATCTGTGGATTTCATTTAAACCCTGAGCTAATGTTCCTCACTTGACTGATGGCCAGCTGTGCACTTCATTTAAACCCTGAGCCAATGTTCTTCACTTGACTGCTGGCAATCTGTGGACTTCATTTAAACCCTGAGCTAATGTTCCTCACTTGACTGATGGCCAGCTGTGGACTTCATTTAAACCCTGAGCCAATGTTCCTCACTTGACTGATGGCAAGCTGTGGACTTCATTTAAACCCTGAGCCAATGTTCTTCACTTGACTGCTGGCAATCTGTGGATTTCATTTTCAACCCTGAGTCAAAACTCAGAAAAAACTGTGCTCTAAATGATTTACAACATAAAAAATCTGAAGAAATGGATGTGTTGGCGCATCTGGTCGAAACGGCATCGAACTTTGATTGTCAGAGTTCTTAGAGGTACACAATAGACAGCGCTCTGACGCGTTGGTGGTTGGTCAGTAGAGCGGTTGGTTAGTGGACTCATGCTGCCCAATAGCCAGCGCTCTGACGCGTTGGTGGTTGGTCAGTAGAGCGGGTGGTTAGTGGACTCATGCTGCCCAATAGCCAGCGCTCTGACGCGTTGGTGGTTGGTCAGTAGAGCGGTTGGTTAGTGGACTCATGCTGCCCAATAGCCAGCGCTCTGACGCGTTGGTGGTTGGTCAGTAGAGCGGTTGGTTAGTGGACTCATGCTGCCCAATAGCCAGCGCTCTGACGCGTTGGTGGTTGGTCAGTAGAGCGGTTGGTTAGTGGACTCATGCTGCCCAATAGCCAGCGCTCTGACGCGTTGGTGGTTGGTCAGTAGAGCGGTTGGTTAGTGGACTCATGCTGCCCAATAGCCAGCGCTCTGACGCGTTGGTGGTTGGTCAGTAGAGCGGTTGGTTAGTGGACTCATGCTGCCCAATAGCCAGCGCTCTGACGCGTTGGTGGTTGGTCAGTAGAGCGGTTGGTTAGTGGACTCACGCTGCCCCGATTACTGTCGAGCGAGCACTACAGCACTTCGTTCACGTAAATGAGACATAAATACGATTATAAACAATTTCTTGCGATTCTTTATATTTAAATAGTTGTTAATCTACCCAATAATTCACTTAAATTTCTTCCTTAACCCCATACATTGTTCAACTCTTCCATTGTTCAGAAAAAGCAGTTCCGCTTTCTACCTGAACACCAAGCGTTTCTTCAACTGCTATGTAAAAGATCCATTCATCAGATCGCAACTCCTTATGTCAGTAGGATACAGTGCATATTTATTGAGTAATGTTAGATCTCCCTGATAACTCTTTCATCGTGACATGTGTCGTCGGGAAGAGTTGTGTTCTTATGTTCGGCTAAGAAAGTAAGATGCCTCCCTACCGTTCTTACATAGCCCTGATACTCAGTTAATAGTTTTTAGCTTGCCATTGTACTTATTTTTAAATTATTGTGTATAAATTTAATGCTATAGAAGTATAACATACCGTTTGTGTATGAATAAACTTTTGTATTATTTATTTAAAACCAACGATCAACTCGATGACACTTCCGCCCAGAGATCCTTCTTTTATAACAGCGCTGACCGTTACTAATGAACTCAAAAACCCGAATTTCTGACTCGTTTTTGAATTTGTAGGAGTTACCCAAAAGCGCAGACAGGACGGTTTTTGTGGCAATCGAATAAGCAGAAAAACTCCAATAGCATCAGGGCTGTCACAGACAAACAATATACTTTACATATTTTTTGTAACTAACATCCATGAACTAAGTATTTTGAATTAGATTTTAGTTATTATAAGAATATGGGAATAGCTTAAGAAGTGGTGGAAGGGGATATATTAGTCAGGAGCGCTGGTGGGTTCACACTTGTTGCAAGCCTCACTCAACGGCCGTCTCTATTTAATGTTTACCAAGTCAACCACTTAATTGTCAACCACCACAAGGGGTGATAATAATGAACGGTTGATAAGTAGAGAGTTTGTCATCTATATAAGTTATGGTAGGGATACCATTCACCCCTTGAAGGTAACTCACTTTTATCTAGAACTCCGATCAGAATCGAAGAGGTTTCGGGAAAAAAAATATTTCAAATGTTTTAATTTTTCCACAGCATTTGTAACATTTGTGCTCAGTCAACGTTACTAAAGGGCATACACAATACAATTTCGGTTGTGTGAGTGTCAGCTGACGGGAAGGACTAAAAGTCATCAGAGAATCAGATAGAGTTAACCTGTTGACTCTAGTGGTCAAGGTGGCCGAAACCTTGAGTGGTCAAGGTGGCCGAAACCTTCACCACTGTTGAATACTCTGTGAAGACTGTGAAAGCGTCAGACACGACGTGAAGAACTGCAATAATACTACTGGGCCGTGGCTAGCAGGTAGTAGCACAGCAGGCAATCGGACTGAGTCCCGATGTCGGATTATTCAGAAAATGCTGGATAGTGTGATGGAGGACCCCGGTTGAGGGGATCCGGTCATTAGCAAAGGGACTGGTACTAGAATCGCCACTGGTGCTAGCCCTGCACGCTACCACTCGTACGATAGACGCAAGGGCTACACTAGTGGTCACAAAACCAGGGAGAGCCGCGGCGCAGGAGCACCCATACCAAATGAAAGTCCAGCTGCAGAACTGGTTCTTTTCGGATGAAACAGCACCCATAGCAGCAGGGGGGTTGCCTACAATCCAAGAACATCCCTCGTGTCGTGAAGACTAACTACCCAAAAACTGTGATGTATTTGTGGTGTGTCTTCGGAAAGATAGATAGATTATATGAAAAGGATTTCGAGCGCGGTAGAGTCAGTGTCCTTTTGGTGCCGAGCGTCGTGTTTTCAGAAACAGTACGTAGTTCAGCTCCACATCCTTAAAGAAAACTCTATTCAAAGGGCGATGAGGTGTAGCTGAAGACTCTCAGATGAAGTCTTGAATTTTTTCAGTTTTACCAGCACCAGTGTTTGACCTTCTAATTCACCTCATTGTAATTCCATGGATTACCACGAGTATGTTGCGTGGTGCAGTTGAGAAAGACAGTGATCGCACTACACGCAACAATAAGGCCAGGCTGGCGAATAAGATAAAACAGGTGTTCGACGCTCACAATCCTACTCACAGGTCGCATTTTGCAAAGTTTGGTGTCGTCGGCGAATTTGGTATATTGTTAATGAATATGTAGATTGTAAAGAAGAGGAGCTAGGGAACCCATCCATACGATACTTAGGCACCCCAGATGTAATTGGAGCCTGGTGAAATTTTCTTGGTCACTTTGTACCCGTTGATTGCGGTCCATCAGCCAGTCATGGATCCGCAAGGTGCACTTGTACTTGATTCATGCGACTCTTTTATCACTAAGCGTTCATGGAGTACCTCCTCACATTGTGTAATTAGGTGATATTATTGTACAAATATCAAGGAGTATCACTTCAGCTTAACTTACTACTAAATCCGTGTTGAGTATCCTTAATGAGGTAATTTCTTGCCAAGTGGCATGTTACTTGTGTTTTAATCAGTCCTTTCAAAGTCTTGCCGATCACAGAAGTTAGACCGATTGGTTTTATTATCTCGCTGTTACATGTTACCCTTCTTGAATGTAACTAATGTTTGCCCCATCCCAATCGTCTGGAATGATTCCAGTTCTCCTACACATGTCAAATAGCATATTTTATAGATAACCGTTGATTTCAGAGTGATTCTTTAATAGTCTCGAGCGCTGATCATCTGGTCTTGATATTTTTTTGGTGTTTAACTGCAAACCTGCAGCCAAATATATAAGAAAGAAATAATTGTTTCCAACTGTTGCAGTTTTCAGGCCGTTCTTATTTTGGGATTTGGTCACATCCTAGTGCGCGAATTTGCTAACAATATATTCGCTAACTACAGTTGTTAGGCTAAACATAAAATAAGATAAGCAACAAATAAAAGCTCACGGTTATTCCTGTATAATAGCAATTGAGACACTGTACCTCGGGCCGTGGATGTTGACGCAGAATCGCACACGGCAACGTCACTCCACAAGGCCTAATATAGCACGTTACGATTGAGTAACCTTCTCCTTACACGATTTTAATCATTTTTCCAATCAAAGTGCTCAGAATAATCGACAGTGATGATGATCCAAGGTAAACCCATACACCGGGCCTTTATCAAGGTCATCTGTGCACTTAAGCTTTAATGTCATCATGGACAATAACTATCCGTGACTATCAGTTCGATCATCTTATTTTGAACCTTAAATCAAATCTAACCAATTGAGGCCCTCCAGTAAAACCTTGTTATGCCCTGCACCGTTATGCCCTTGCCCCCCAGTCGTAGTTGCCAGGGAGACTGCCAGAAGCGCCCCGACTGCAGCGACGCAGAGCGGGAGCAGCGACGCTGGTTTGACCTCTTGACATTTCCTCACCCCTCCCCCTCCCATGCCTCACTGCCAACACCCTCTCCCCTCGGCTGCTACTCCAATACCCCCTTCCTCCTCTACCACAACTGCAGCCCCGTCGTCGGCACACCGCTCAGCTTGCATTTATCTTCGCGTGCGCAAACCGTTTCAGAACATTTAACATTGTGGTTTAAGCTAACGGTATATAAGCAAAACTCTTACGAAAGATTCATTGCAATAAGACGCAGAGTTAGATCTATGATTTTCAACACAAGTTTTGCATAGAGTGTCCGATGGAGCAACTTAGTTCAAGATTCCTTCGACCGCCGCATCGGGTTGTTCCGAGCAATCATAAAAAACGCTGCTGCTGCTGCGTTGTTTTGATTACCGAATCGTTTGACCGGAAGAGCTGACTTCACGTTCTGTTATCTCACTAGATCAAGTGTCTAAGAGTACAAGTAATGAAGTTTTAAGGACGCAGAGGGAGTCCCAATGAGTACTGGCGTAACTTGTCCGACAACGCGCGCCAAGCACACTGGCCAGTCATGGAAGACAGAGCGAGGGCCTGTAGTAGGCCTACAGCCCGTCAACTGCTTGCCCACACCCCAGGGAAGAGGGGGTATGTGGGCGACACGCTCTCCAAAAAATGCTTCCTACATAAAAATGTAAGAAATAAACATATTCACTGCTATATGATGTTTTATTTAGTAAAAGTGAACGTGTTCATGAGCAACGAATTCAAGTTATTTCGAAGAACTCACGATACATGAAAACAGCGTCAGGCATATTCATATTCCCAAGATACTGCTACGAATATTATTTGTTTCACACCTTCTCACATATGTTGTCTTTGATACCGGTTAATTTTAGTGTAGCATAGACGTGATGGCTGCCGGTCACCGGCTCTCCTCCATTCACCAACGCTTCTGCGCAAACGTTGACCAGAACCTCTCAAAATAAGCAGAAATCACAGATGGAAATAAAAGCGTATAGCAACAATGCATTTTGAACATAACCTGATTTATTCATATGCAATCTTTTGATTCTGTATCAGTTTACCCAAAGGAAAATTATTGGAACGACCCTGGCTCTACAACTCTAAGAATTGCCTTACTTCACACAAATGGTAAACTTCAAAGCCGCAATACTATTGGCCGTTCATCTGCAGGGGAATTTTTTGTATCAAAAAATGCTGTTTGTCATTCGAGAATATATATAC